>PVJA010012718.1:0-51428 GCA_004027025.1 Myocastor coypus | reverse complement strand
TTCTTCTTCTTCTTCTTCTTCTTCTTCTTCTTCTTCTTCTCCTTCTCCTCCTCCTCCTCTTCTTCTTCTTCTTCCTCCTCTTCTTCCTCCTCCTCTTCTCCTCCTCCTCCTCCTCCTCCTCCTCCTCCTCCTCCTTGTCTTCCTCCTTCTTCTGTATTTTGTTGTTGCAGGGTCTCACTGTGCAGCTCAGACTTGTGGTGATCCTTCTGCTTTCAGCCGCCCCCACCACTGGGATTATAGACATATGCCACTATGCCCAGACTCTGGCCAGTTCAGCCCACCCTGGGGGTAAGGGCTAGCATAACATGTGGTGCCAGGGGTCGAACCACGGACCCTGCACTTGTCTAAGCTTGCCTAACCAGGTGCTTTAGTCCCCTGAGCTATCTTCCTGACCCTAGTTCTGGTCTTTCTGATGAAAGAATTATTGGAGTAACTTATATAATTCAAGATGAAAGCAGACATCATGAGTGCAACCCAGGGGTTTCAGTAGAATCCAAGAAATGCTGTAAGAACTTGAAAAATGCGAAGTGTTTACCATGTCATGTCCATTATTTGTTGCACTATAGCTATGGAGACATACGTGGTAACATTTTGCATCAGCAGTTATTTTCCTGGAAGTTACATCTGCATCCCATGCTCCTGTCCTCTCTCCTCACATCCTCGTTTCCCACCGCTTTATGATCTTTTCATTCTTGTTTTAGTGGTTCATTTATTACTAAGGCTTTAGCCTAAGCTGGCACACACGATGCTCCACAGTTGGCGGAATGCATTTAACTGGGATTAAATTACTCAATCTTAAAAATCTAATTATTTACAATCCTACATTTTATATTTGGCATTCAGTCACAAGCTGAATGCTACAAGAATATGGTTTTAAACTGAGCCCAAAAGGGAAAAAAAATAGGTAGATTGTCAATTTCTTAAAAACAATTAGAAACCAATGCAATATGCTGCAGGGTCAATGCTTTGTAATTTTACTCCTTTTGAACTTATTTTATGAAAGCAATACATATTATGGGCCGCTGTAGAAAGAACAGGAAAACACAAAGAAGAAAATTAAATTTAACAGTTGCAATACTGTTTGTGTAACCTGAGAGAGCTGCTCTTAAAATACACTGAGTATGTTTAAGCCAAAATTCAAAACTACAAAGTGCTTCGCACTCCAAAACCATTTGACCACCAACTAATGCCACAAGTGTCAAATTTAATGCCACGAGACCAATGAGCAAAATTATTTGAAACTGAGGCTAAAATGATCATTAGGTTTATGTAGAAGCTGTACATGAAACATAAATCCCATGTTTAGATTTGGGTCCCTTTCCAAGATATCTCACCATGTATGTGAAAACATTCCTGTATCTGGAAAACTCTAACCTGAGACACCTCTAGCCCCAAGCAAGTGGTCCCCACACAGGTCTCCCATTTTGGCCAAGCTGGTTGTCTTAGTCACTGTCTTGTTGCTGGCACAACGTGGCTGACTCCAACACGTTAAGTAGGCAATGTCAGTTTAGCTCACAGTTGGCAGAAGTTTCAGACCAGACTCAGCTGGCTCCAAAGCAGAGGCAGGGCAGCTGTGCAGGACAGGTCTAAGTAGCGGCAAGAAGGCAGGAGGCAACAAAGCAGTGAGCTCCCCTTCCTGTTGTTTTCCGCCCAAGCTACAAGCGCATTGGTTGGTAAGACTCACCAGGAACTACGTTAAAGCCAGTCAGTGCCTTAACCCAATTATTGTGCACACAAAATCCAGTGTTGCACCTTCATAATCCAGCCACTTCCTCTAAGCTCTTGACAGAAAACACACTTTAATAATTTAAATGGACATAAAGAGTGCAATCCTGTCTGTCTGTCTGTCTGTCTGTCTGTCTGTCTGTCTATCTGTCTGTCTGTCTGTCTGCCTGTATCTATCTCTCTCTCTCTCTCTATCTATCTATCTATCTATCTATCATCTGTCTTTCCACCTATCACCTACTTTGTTCCAGCCAATATAAAAACAACATGATTTTTAAAATTTGTCATATATATGGGTGCATTTCAAGGGTCACATAACTTATGTAATATCAGATATCAAATTATATCCACTAAAGGGAAAACTCATACTAAACTTTCCCTCTTGTGTAGAATTATTGCATTGTTAAATGTCTTACAGGGATTGGTAAGGTGACCTGCACACGTGACGCACAGGCCTTTTTCACTAAGGCAAGCTGTTTCAATATTGATTTTTTAAATTCAGTTGAAGATATTTGTTACTTTTAGTAATATATGCACGAAAGTATCACTGTTTTAGTTTTCCTTTGTGTTTTATAGAGAATAATGTAGTAAAAAAAAAAAACTATTAGAAATATACAGAACTTCACCAAACACACAGACAGGAATTCAACAATGGTTGTTACATTGCACATTATTGTCTTCAAATTGTTGTTCAGATTACCAGATATAAGCATGAAAAATTGGTAAAAAATTTAAAAGGACAGAGAAAAACTGTATGCATTAAAAGCTCTTTTCAATAGACCAGCAGGAATCAGCAGTACAATTATCCAAGCTGTACTATGTATATGCATACATAATTTTTAGGCTTCCTTCTATATTTCTTACCTCCTTTCCTTCATCCCAGTTGTTCTGAAAGATATAATAGATATTGTTAGATATTGTGAGAGAGAAAGAAACTGTTCCCTTCCTTCCTTTTCTTCTTCTTCTTTTTTTTTTTTTTTTTTTTTTTTTTTTTTTTTTTTTTTTTTTTTGGTGGGACTGGGGTTCAAACTTATGACCTTGCGCTTGGCACTCGTGCCTCGGAGCTATCTCCCCAGCCCCTCTTCTTTCTTTTCTTTTCTTACTTTCTTTCTTATTTTTGTGTAACCTGAGCTTGAACTCAGGCCCTTGCACTTGCCAGGCTAGAGTTTACTCTATTGAGCTATCTCCCCAGGCCTATTCACTTTTTTTTAGGATAATTATGTTACAAGGTGATCTTTTAGCTTCAGAGCATGAGACAGTATTTACATTTGCATACAACCATAATGACACACATTTCAGTGTTTTATTAGGAAAGATCTCAATTAGGAACTTTTTACAAGAAAATTATGAAATAGAAGAGTATTTCAATTAAAAGTAACATGTATGGTGAAAAGGCACCCTTTTCCAATTCCATGTGTATAGTTTCAGTGGCTTATCCCAGTACCTGCATTTTACATTTTATATACATTATTTTACGTATTCACAATATATGTGTGCATTAGATTTTTATCCCATTTTCAGAACAATGAGAATATTAAATACCAGTTTCTGTTTTCTTTGCATCAATGATCAATAAGTCTCTTAGCTAAGTAAATCCTTTTTTTAAATAAATTCTTTGTAAAGTAAGAAATGGAAAAATTACATGTTATAGCCCAAAAGTACATAGATGGTGTCAGTTTATTTTTTCACTTAGAGTGAATCCTTGCTGCTTACCTTTCCTCACTGCCTGACTCAGCATTTGTGACTCAGACAACTTCGCCTCAAAAGCGAATCACTGAAACAGTTTTACCTGAAGCATTCCATTATCTTCTAAAGGACATATGGGTTATCCTATGGTTAAAGCTAATGCATACATTTTAAGGCATCACATTTTTATAAAACTGACAGTTTTATTCTGTCCCACATTATTGTAGGGCAATTTAGACATTTGTTACTTACCACAATGCCTATTTAGACATAAACTATATTAAATCAGCTCATTCGTCAGCAACTCAAAATTGGTATAGAAATTATATCTCTGATATTGTACAGTAAAAAAACCCTTCGAAAACAAATGTAGCTATGGAGGTGAATCAATAGGCAATGGTGCATACTTCATCATGCTGTCGAACAAAACTATTGCAGCGGGAAGAGCTTAGGGTACTTCGCAGTGAGCTAGACGGCTTGGAGACTGTGTGATGGATAGCCACTAGCATTCTGCACATTTCAGCCATGTAACGTTTCCAGTACTCTGATATCCATTTCAATCACTAGAAAATGTCTTGTGATGCTTCTATTTTTCAACGTAGTTATTTTGATATTTCACCCTGTTCTTATCTCTATGCTATGCTACTTGGTCTAAAAAGGAGAGAAACAGAGAGAGAGAGAGAGAGAGAGAGAGACAGAGAGAGAGAAATGTTCTGGTGGAGATCAATAAAATGATGTCAAGGAAGGAATAGGAAAAAAATCGGACAGGCAAATTTCAGCAGTCAAGTCAACAATTTGATTACCTGGCTGACTCTGCTTTTGATGACAGCTTACCTTGGCACAGTGCCAACAGGAGGGTTAGCATGTAGAAGGGTATCAAATTGAACCTCAAAAATGCAGGACAAATTACTATTCTCTCACATAAGCAATGGCTGACAGAATTTCTTAGTACTCTGCCTACCCAGCAAGAGATGCTAGAAAGATTCCTCAAATTCAATCAAAAGGGAAGAAAGAATTAAAGTATGCTATTTAGGGAAACCTTATGACCTCAACGAACGCAAACATTGTGTGTGGTAAACATGAGCACAGCATAACAACAACAACATGAACAAAAATTGGAAAAGGGATCTAGAGACCGGGAGGTGGTGGGTGGGAAGGGAAAGTGAATTAAAATAGGAAGCTGAGCTGGGCGTGGTGGCACATGCCTGTAATCCCAGCAGGAGGATCGGTGCGAGTTCGAGACCAGCCTGGGCTACAAAAGTGAGCTCAAGGCCAGCCTGAACTGCATAACAAGACCCTGTCTCAAAAAGACAAAAAATAAAATAAAATAAAATAGGAAGCTGTACTGCGTGCATGCCCCTCCTCTCCGAGACGTCTGTAAACTTCGTGCACTGCAAACGCACCTGGCTGTGCTAGGTCCTGCGGCTATAGCAATGGTAAGGCAGGCCAACGGGGCGAGCTGTACCACTCACCTGGGATGCCCTAGCGGTGGAGCCAGGATGGAGGTGAGGGCTGGGGTAGGAAGACCAAGGTGCATGCGCCCTTCCAGTTGGCGGGAAGACAAGTCTGAGTGTCACGCTACCACACGGGAAGAAAGCTCCCAATAAGTAACAGAGGCACCTGGGTGGATGTTAGCAGACTATGTTTTAGTTGAGTACTGTTGGATCTGGGAAATGGATCGCTGGCTGGGCCGAGTTAATGGATGGAAGTGGAGCTTGATAATGGTGTAGCCCCAAAGGCTTGGACAGTGTCTTAAGTTACTCTTCTATTGCTGCTGGGACAAATACCTGACACCCCAAATGAAGGAAGGAAAGGTTTGCTTAGATCACAGTTACTGGAGGTTTCAGTCCATATTCGGCTGGCCCAAGGCTGAGTGGAACAGAGCAGAGAGCATCCAGTTCATGGCAGCGGAGCAGCAACAAAATGGTAACAGAGGCAGCCAACCAATCAGGGCAGCAGAGCAACAGCACCAGTCTGTCTTCTCTCTGTCTCTCTTTATATTACATCAGGCTCTCTGCCTTAGCCTATCCGCCTCAGGCCACACCTATAATTCCCAGCAGTATTCAGACCCATAATCCCATCAGTACTAAAACACATAATCCCAGTGCCTCATGAGTCAAGTCTCAGACTCTAAAAGTCCCCGCCCCATGGTTGCATAAGGGTTTGGGGGGATAGCTAGACAGAAACCATAACAGACAGTAAGGTTGACTTCTGAAGTGACTGGGTTTTCTGTTAGGAGCTCACTGGTCATGGCTGTTGCGAAGCCCCATGGGGAGGAGGGGAGACAGCTTCCGGCACAGATATGGGTGGCATGGATCTGGCTGCATATGAAGAATTTTACTATTTGTCAGAGGACCTTTGCTCCAGCCAAGGAAGAGAACAGTGGGGATCAGGGTGGCCTATCTGTTTGCTGTGGAATTGAGACTCTTATTTCTAGTGGGGACCTGTGGGTGGAGCGCCCTCTGTAGGTGTGATTATTACTGGGGTAGGAGAAGAGTTCTAGGGTTATATTGCCCTTCTCCAGGGAGATTCCCAAGGGGAGACACCTGAGAAACTGTCTAATACAGGCAAGAGCCTGAAGGGTGAGGAGTTATGGTAAGGAGCCAAGTATCCCAGTGATGGGGTGGAGGATGGGGCCCAAGAACTCCTGATTTCATATGGGAAGGTGACTCCCCAAAACAGGAGAATTCAGCATGGAAGATCCTGAGAAAGCCCAGGTGTTGGCCCACTTGAGGAGGAACATCTAGTGAGTCAGGAATGCAGGAACTCCAAGGGGACCCATGCCCAGGGAATTCTTGCCTCAATGTGTTCCACATCTTTGGTGATTCTGATAAGCCAGGACACTGGATGCAAAACAAGTCTTCTGGCTGTGAGATACTGGGAGACACATAGCCAATGGGAACACGTTTGGGGAGCAGGAAATGTAGACAGAGCGCTCAGAAGAAATCTGGGTGGGTGTGAAGGGTGGGAATGAGTCCTGGAGCCAGAGATCCAACAGCCTGCCTGGAAGAGGAACTGGAATGCTTGGGATGTTTATGTCCTGTCACGTAGTAAGAGTGCAACAGGTGAATCTGGGAATTGAAAGGACCATCAAATTTACAGGTGAAATTGGAGAGCCTGGCCAGGAGGAGTTATAGGAAAGAAGATAGGCAGCACAACCTGGTCAGACAGGTAGGGACGGACCACAGGGTCTGCGAACAGAAGTGGTTACGGGGTGCTCCACAATCTTGGCAAGCAGTGAGCCAGTTGGTGGCATTAGATGGCAGACCAACTCTGATGAAGCCCTGTGAGACCACCGCACCAGCCCAAGCTGGGGATTCTGAACGAGACTTCCCCAGAGTAACTCCGAAGGAGAATCTTACTGCTGGGCCTCTTTACTGACTAGCAGAGAGTGAGATCAGTGGAGGAGTTGAGTTCTGGTGTCTATGTGCCTTTGGCTGCTGTCACAGCAATGGTTGTTGTCTTGCTGCACGCCTTGGCCTTGCAGTGTGGACAGGGTGGCTGCAGCCTGTGGGATTGGGCTGTGATTGTCCCAGAGCTTGAGTTGTGGGGAGCAGTCCAGGAATGCATGTATATTTGTTAAATCATTAATGTAAAGTGAAGGGGGGTAGTCAGAGATACCAGGAAAAAAGCCTTCGTATGTGATGAATTCAGTGAGTATCAGTTTAAATAAAGCCATTCTATGTAATTTTCATGAAAGACTCAAACAATACTTGAAGAACACGTACACAAGGAAATGAGAAAGGATATAAAGAGAGAAACGAGCTCTCTTCTCTATGGAGAATTCAATGAAGCACAAGGAAAAGAGAGAGAGGAAAGGTACAAAGCAGAAGACAAAGTCACAGGAATACATCTTTACCTAAGTGCAACTATTTTAAATGCAAATGGATTGCACTTGCCAAGAAAAGAACATGGCCTGGCCCAATGCGTAAGAAAAGCACAAATCCGTTTGAAATGCAGGAAGTCTACAGGAGGCATCCGCGCTGAGGACACACGGTAGCCACAAGCGGAAGGACGGATGGAGACACGGTCGGCACAGCCAGCCCAAGAGCAGTGCTGGCCAGACGATCAGCAGGCAGAATGGCACAGTGTCAGAGTGTTGTAAGAAACAAAGGTCATTTTAAAATCAAGAAATGCTTAGGGCCGGCGAGATAGCTCAGCACACTAAGTGCCTGCTTAGACCAGCGCAGGAACCAGCTCTGATCCCTCACACCATGCGCTCCACTGGCCCCGCCTCTGGCCACACTGAGCCAGCCACCGAGGTCAGGAGTGGTAGTGTACAGCTGTAATCCCAGTGCTGGGGAGGCCGAAAACAGGAGGATCACTGTGAGTCTGAGTCGCATAGTGAGACTCTGTAACAATCAAATACATGAAAAAAAAAATCAATTAAATGGAAAAATACAATAATTGTGCATATGCACGCAGGTAACACTAAAGCTGCAACTACACAAGCGAATGTTCACAAGATAGAACGGACACGTAGCCATCAACACAACACTGGTAGGCTTCAAGCTCCACTTGCATAATGGCCAGATGGGAACAATTATATAACAACAGTGAACTTGAACACTATAGGCTGATTGGACTTAACGGAAGCACACAGGATATTCCACACAGCATCAGCAAAATTACTCCCTTCCCAAGGGCACATGAAGCATACCCAGGATCTAAGATACAGGATAAATGTTAACTGATTCTAGAAGATTGAAATCATACAAAATCCCTTTCTGATCACAATGGAATTTTGCTAGCATTCGACAGCAGATGGAAAGCTCTAAAACTCTCCACATACGTGAAAATTAAGCAATAAAGTCTTAAAAATTCATAGGGCAAAGAACACAGAAAAAGGAAATTAGCAAATATATGGAAAAAAATTATAAGCCTAAACTCATAGATGGCAGAAAAAGCAGGACTAAAAGGAAGCCTTTTTAAATGTTTTAAAAGAAGACATCTCAAATAAAATGACATTACATCTGATGAAACTAAAAAAATAAATAAATAAAAAGGAGAAAAAGCCAGCTAGGAGTAACAAAAGTTAGTGTAGAAAAAGATATCTATCTATCTATCTATCTATCTATCTATCTATCTATCTATCTATCTATCTAGCTAGCTAGCTATCTATCTATCTATCTATCTAGCTAGCTATCTATCTATCTATCTATCTATCTAGCTAGCTAGCTAGCTATGCATCTATCTACCTATCTAGAGAAAAACAAAAGAAAAACAGAAAACAAAGGGTTTTTGTTTTGTTTTGTTTTCAGAACTAGGGATCGAACTCAGGACCTTGCACTTGCCAGGCAGGTACTTGTGCCCCTGAGCTATCTTCCCGGCCCCAGAAAACAAAGTTTTAAAATCAACAAAATGGGTAAACATTTTTCTATAATAAAAACGATAAAGAAAATCAAAGTGTAAGTGTTATGGTTTGTGTCTAGTTGTCCTTCTAAAGCCTCATGCAGTCATGAGGCAAGGACTTCTGGAGTTTGAGACTAACTCATGATCCACTGGGATTATGGGTGTTGGTGCTAATGAGACTGTGGGTCTGCGTACTGCTGGGATTATGGGAATGGCCTGAGGCAGAGAGCCTGAATGTAATATTAGAGAGACAGAGAGACAGACTCTCTCTGCTGCTATTGTTGGTCTGTTGCCCTGGTTGCCGTTGTTGCTGTTCTGTCCCCATGAACTGCTGCCCTCTGCCATGAGCTGCTCTGCCTTTGAGCCAGCTAAATATGGACTGAAACCTCCACTAACTATGAGCTAAATAAACCTTTCCGTCCTTCATTTTGGGTGTCGGTATTTGTCCCAGCAACAAGAGAAGAGTAATTAAGACAAAGTGAAAGAGGAAACAGAACTAGTACCACTGACATTTTTTGAAAAGGAGCCTGAGAATCTAATGAACATTTGCTGCTGACAGTCTAGATTACCTAGAGGAATAGGTAAATGCTTAAACATATGCAAAGTGCCAGTGACGAATCCCGCAGAACGTGATACAAGTCTTTAAAGGGGATTTAATAGAAATAAAAACCTCCCTTTAAAGGAACAGGGTGACACCACTTCCCTGAGAGTTCTCCCACTTAAATGGTTATACTGAGCCTTCCAAATATTTTTTAATGAGGACAACCTAACACTGACACCAAAACCAGAAAGTTCAAGAAAATCATATTTCAGTCTCATTAATAAATCTTTATGCAAAAGTCTTTAGTAAAACAACAGTAAATCAAATGTAGTATCCCACTTAACAGAAAATACAAGACCAATGTGATTCATTCCTAGAACACAATGATTATCAACACATAAAAATCAATTGATAGAACACACTATATAAATAACAAAGGACAAATTCACAGTCATCTTGGTTAATGCTGAAATAACATTTGAGAAACGTCACTCATTTATGACAGATACTATAAAAAACGACATGAATAGAATAAACGGACTTTGACATGATAAATTCAGCATATAATATTTCCACAGCTATTCTAATACTTAATAATGAAAACTTGAAAGGATTTTCTTTAACATTATAAACAAAGAAAGCATACCCACTTTCACAATTTCTACTCAATACTGGAAGTCCTGCTCAGAGCAATTAGTAAAAAAGTAAATAAGAGGCATTTACCTTGGATAAGAAGTTACATTTCTTTGTTTGAGCATGACAGTGCAAAAGATATTGAATATCATTTATATGCATAAAACACTGGAGATTCCACCAAAAATCCCATTAGAAACAACGAATTCGTCAAAGTTGGAGTACATAAAATTAGCAGGCAAAATAAATTGTTTTTCTATAATAATGACCAGTCTGAAAGGGAACTTAAGAAAATAATTTGGTGTACAGCCCAACATCAAGAACAAAATACAGCGCTGCCTTGGTTCCTGAACTTCATTTGTTTTCCGACTTTGGGAAAGACAGCCATGTTTGTGTTTGTTTGTGTTTGTGTTTGTATTTGCGTGGGGAGGATGGCTGTGATTCTGTTTAATCACCTGTTGTGGAGTTTGCGGATGTAAACAAAAAGCTGTGTTGGATGCTTCCTTTTCAGAACAAAAATTGCTTGCAAAGAGAAGCAGTCACGAACTGAAATATTACTGCTCTGGGGAATAAACTTGACCAAAGTTGAAAGCTCTCAAAATGTGTTACACAACAACAGGAGTATGATCCTGTCCTAAAGAGAGATATTTAGACCAGTGTAACACAGTAGAAAGAACAAAAAAATCAACTGTTCTTCGATAAGCATTCACAACCAAATAATATGAAAAAGGCTTTCTTCTCAACAAATGATGCTGGGAAATCTGGGTACGCTCATGTAAAGAATGCATTTACATATCTGCAGTATATCATATACAACAAGTAACTGAAAAGGGGTCAGATATCTAAACATAAGACCCGAGTGTTTATACCACATGAAAATATAGAGAAAATCTTTTTTTGTGAGGGGTCTCACCACGCAGCTGAGACTCACAGTGATCCTCCTGATTTCTGCCTCCCTGGGATTACAGGAGTGTGTTACCACACCTAGATTCCATCATCAGCTTGGTGCACCGGGGGCTGGGGCTGTTGGGGGAAAATCTTCATAGCTCAGGATTTAGCAGTGATTTGGGGGTCATGACATTAAAGGCACAAGGCACAAGAAATAAAAGTAAACGTAGACAAAGTTAGTTTGGACTTTAAAACTCTGTGTACCAAAGGAAATAAGAGTTCAAAGTCAATGTATTGAATAGTGGAAAATAATTATAAATCATTTATCTAACAAGAGACTGATTTCCAAAACATATAAAGTACTTTACAATGAATAATAATGAAATATGGGCACAGGATCTGAATCTACATTTCTCAAAGGAAGACATACAGATGATCAAACTGAAGCTGTAAAAGAGGTTGCACATCACAGATCAATCGGGAAATGTAAGCCAAAACTACAAAGAGATCTCACCTTACACCAAGCAGGATGACTGTTCCACGAATCGCGCATAGGCAGTGGTGGACTCTGGTGAGAGCTGGACCTGCGTGCACCACGGAGATGTCCACCTGTCTGTCATGGGACATGGCAAGGCAATCGTGGGAGTGCATGCAACAAAATCAGATGGGAAATCAGGAAGCCACAGCAGCTCGGCTCTTTATCTAAAAGCCCACTCTCAAGAGAACTAACCAGATCCTGCGAAAAGTCCTCTCACCTCTTCTGCAGGCAATAGCCCCAAACTCGAATTGCTTCCCGTTGAACGTTCTACCACTTTTCCACATTACCACAGTGAATGCCAACATCTTAGCTACAAACATTTTGGGACACACTTAACTCAAAGTACCCATATTTATTGTAGTACTCATCATACTAGCCAAGAAGTAGAAACAACCAATATGTCCACCCATGAATAAACAAAATGAATATATGCATATATACAATGTAATGTTATATAGACTTAAAATAGAAAGGGATTTTGACATATCCAACAACATGGATGAATCTGCAAAGAAATTATACCAAGTGGAATAAGTCAGTTGCCAAAAGATTAGTACTGTATTATTCATCTTACATGCAGTATGAAAAAAACCACACTTACAGAAACAAAAAGTGGAACAGGTTTTCCAGGAGGTAGTGTGGCAAAAATCTGAGAGGCTTAATAGTCATAGAGTTTCAGTTGTATAAGCGAAAGCTGTGGAGGTCTCTCCAACAAAATTTGGAATATAGCTGATCATGTAAAAATATATAGTTGAAATGGATAAGATGGCAATTTTTATGTTGTGTGTCTTTTTATCATGATTAGACTATTTCAAAAATTATAACATGATTTTTTGTTAACTACAATGTTTGAGTATTAAAATTGGCCACTACAAATCATCTTATAATAGGCTCAATTCTGTTTTCTGCAGTGGCAGTCCAGGGACACACTGAAATGTTTCTGAGAACTTTTCTAAGATTCTGTGAACCCAGAAATATTTCAAGTGTGGTGTGACCTTACCTGACTTTTTATGCTCATTTTATTTATGGGCACAGTGGAAATACCATGGAAAATTTGGCAGGACTATTAAAAACATTTTTCTTTCTTCCAGCTCTAGATCTATGTAAATCTAAAATTGTTTCATATATTCATCAGTATAATTTGTTGTTTTATTATGCATACAGAACCAGAGAATTCAACTATCTTTTTTAGTAATTTCTACCATGTATTCCTTTATTTTTTTAAACTTCATGGAACAAATGTAAAAACATTTCATGGCACAACAATAGCAGAAAAACAGTAGTTAATACACAGTATATTGCAATTTTCAAAGTAGTTACTCAGTACAAGATACGGGCATAGAACATCCTACAATCAATATTAGCACAAGCCTTCCATTTCAATAAAATAAGAAACACTAATAGTGTAATTAACCTGCGGTTTTTCTCCTTCTTCCCTTCTTTCCTTCCCTCTTTCCTTTTTTCATTTTCCTTTTAAACAATTTCTTCGCACATCACAATGTCGACTGTACACGTTAGGCTTTATTTTCCCTTCAATTTCTCACAACAGAGAGACAATTTGATGCTTACGCAGGTGAGTGTTTTATTTCACAGAAAAGCATTGTCTTATCCGTGTATTCTTGCACCCATGACCTATAAAAATCTCAAGTTCATCCTCCTTTATAGCGGAGCAGTACTCCACTGAATAAAACCGCATTTTTTTTTTATCCATTTCTTTGTTTTAGGCATTTTACTATGACAAGATGTGCTGCAATAAACATGGGTGCCACAGATCACGGCATTATGTTTTTCATTATTCTAGGAAGACACTCAGAAGAGGAATAGCTAGGTCAAGTACGACCTCTAACGCTAGATTTCTGGGGAATCTCCATATTGATTTCCATAGTTCTTGCACAGTCTACTTTCCCAACCATGGAGAAGGGTTATTTTTTTCCCCACGGCCCTGCCAGCATTTGTTATTGGTTGATCTCTTGATAAAGCCATTCTCTCTGGGTAAGATGAATTGTCAGTGTAGTTTTCATTTGAATTTCTCAAATGACCAATGAGGTTGAGCACCTATTTATATGTTTATGTGCCATTTGTATTTCTTCATGTGAGAAGTGTGTATTCATCTTAAGTGGACATCGTTTTCCTGGGTCTTTGAATTTGGGAGAATGAGCTTTTCCAATTCTTTATGTGTACTAGATAGAAGTCCTTTGTCTGAAGGCGAATTAGCTAAAATTTGTTGGAGCTCTATGGGGTTTCCTTTTACTCTATTAGTGATCTCTTTTGATGTGCAAAAACTTTTTATTAAAATGAGATACTGGGCCTGGCAGGATGGCTCAGTGATCTGAAGCGCCTGCTTAGGAAAGCTTGGGCGGCTGCAGGGACCGCAGTTCGATCCCCGGCACCACATGCTGTGCCAGCCCTGCCCTTGGGGCGTGCTGAGCTGGCCATAAAAACAAACAAACAAACAAACAAACGAACAAAAGTTCTGAAACAAGAAAAAAATGAGATTCTGGTTGTTGATTCTTTGAAGTATTTCCTGTGCAGTTTGGTTTTTGAGCATGAATATTCTTTCTCCCCTTATTTCTTAAAGACTTCTACCTACTTTATCTTCTGGGAGAGTTAGTGTTTCTTTTTGCATATTTAGTACTTTGATCCACTTCGACTTTAGCTTAGTGCGTGGCGATAGACCCAGGTCCAGATTTAGTCTTCCTAATGTGGAAAGCCAGTGTTTCCGGCTCCATTTATTGTAGACTATCATCCTTCCAGTGGAAATTTTTGGTCAGTCTGCCAAATACAAGGTGGCTGAGTGGGTGTATAATTGATTCTGCATCTTCTAATCTGTTTCAATGATCTTTAGGTCTGTTCTTTTGTCAGTACCATGCGGATTTTTATCACAGTAGCTTTGTAGTAAAATTTCAAGGCAGGAATTGTGGTCCTTCTGCCTTGCCTTTGTTTCCCACGGTAGTCTTTGCTCTCCTGGGTCTCATCTGCTTACATAGAAATTTTAGGAATGGTTTCTTTAGATCTGGGAGATATGCTAGGGATATTTTAATTGGTATTGCATTCAATATAATAATTTTGGGAGTATGTCCATTTTTACAATGTTGGCTCTTCTCATTCATGAGCAGGGAATAGCTTTCCATTTCCTGACTTGCTCATTGACCTCTTTTTTTTTTTTCAGAGTACTGTAATTTTCAGTTTATAAAGCTTTTGCTTCCTTTGTTAGATTGCAAAAAATTTGTTTCTTTGGATGCTGTTGTTCAGTGTGTGGCTTCCTAATTTCTCTCAGTGAATGTGTTGTTGCATACAGGAATGCTATGGATTTTTGAACATTGACTTTGCATGCAGCCACACAACTGAATTTGGTTATTAAACCTAGGTTCTTTTGTGGAGTTTTTGGAGTCTGTTATGTAGAGCGCCACATCATTTCTCTCCCTTATGTAATTGCTCTGATTAACGTTTCCAGAACTATGGTGAACAAGCCTTGTGGTATGGACATCCTTTCCTTGTTCCGTTTTTTGGAGTGAATGCATTTCATTTTTGTCGTAGTTTGCCATTGGTTATTGATTTATCATAGATGGCTTTGATCAGATTGAGATGAAAACTATTATAACTTTCTATAGGGTTTTTATCAAGAATGAGTGTTGGACTTGGTCAAAAGCTTTTCTCTGAGAGGCTGACAAGATAACTCCATGGCCTGGCAAGTGCAATATCATACGTTTGAACCCTGGCCTGCCCCCCCCCAAAAAAAAAGCTTTTCCTCATTTAAATTGAGATGGTAATGTTATATTTGTCTTTGGCTCTGTTCATGTGCATTGCATTGATTTGTGTGTGTTGAACCACCCTGAGATGAAGCCCACCTAGTCATGATGTACAATCTTTATGTTTTGCTGCATTTCATTTGCCAATACACTAGTGAGGATTTTTGCATCTAGGTTCATTAGGGAGATTGGCATGTAGCTGCTTTGATTGGTTTTGGTATTAGGGTAATACTTGCGACCAGGAGTAAGTTAGGGAATACTGTTTCCCTTTCTATTTCATTAAAATTTTTTGAGGAATATTGGCATTAAATCTTCTCTAAATTTCTTGTAGTATTCATCAATGAATCCATGAAGATCTAGGCTTCTATTTGTAAGATTTAATTATATTTTCAACTTCATTAGGTGATATTGGGTCATTCAGAATTTTTATGACTTCTCGATTAAGCTTAGGTAATTTGCATGTGTCTAGGAGTCTAGGAATCATTTCTTGAGTTTTCTATTCTATGACATAACAGTCTTAAAAGTAGGTGTGGATGATCTTCTGAATTTCTAGGGGGTCTTTAGTGATTTCAGCCTTTTCACTTCTCATTGATTAAATTTGACTCTTTCCTTTTTTTCAGAAGTTGGCTAAGGTTTACGAATTTTACTTATTCTTTCAAAGAACCAATTCTTAGATTCACTAATTCTTTGTATTATCTTCTTAGTCTCAACTGCATTAATTTTTTTTTTTTTTTTTGGTATTTTTGAGACAGGGTCTCACTATGCAGTTCAGGCTGGCCTTGAGCTCACTTTTGTAGCCCAGGCTGGTCTCGAACTCACACCGATCCTCCTGCCTCAGCCTTCCAAGTGCTGGGATTACAGGTGTGCACCACCACGCCCAGCTCAACTGCATTAGTTTCTGCTCTGAAATTCATAATTTCCTCCCTTTTATGGACTTTGGGCTTCACTTGCTCTTCTTTTCTATAAGCCTGAGCTGAAACATTGGGCTGTTTATTTGTGCCCCTTCTCTTTTCCTGATGTGAAAACTCATTGCTATAAATTTCCGTCGTAAGACTATTTTCTTTTAGTTCCATCGGTTCCAGTATGTTGTATCTGTATTTTTATTTACTTGTGGATATCAATTTTATCTTGAGTTTCTTTTGTGATCCACTGATTGTTTTGGAGGGTGTTATTTAATTTCTATGTGTATAGAGATTTGCACTTTGTCTTCAGTTTCCAATTTAATTGCACTACAGCACGACATGGGTAGGATAATTTCAGTTTCTTGGCATTTACTTAGTAATGTTCTAGGGGCTAGTACAAGTTCTATTTTGGAAACTGTTCTGGGTGCAGCAGAGAAAAGTGACATTTTTGTTTTAAGATGGAACAATCTGCAAAGGTATACAAAGTCCATTTGTTTACAAGTTTAGTTACTTCACTGATTTTTTTTGGTTAGCTGATCTATCCCTTTGTGACAATCACATTATTCCTTATTTTATGTTTCATGTTTTCTAACATGTCTCATACAGTTGACACTTCTATATTTGGTACATACATATTTGTGATTATTAACTCTTCCTTTTGAAGATTTCCATTGAGAGTTTGTAGTGAATAGGTTTATCTATTTTGATAAGTCTTCATTTTAAGTTCACAGGTGCTGAAAACAGTATAAATGCTCTTACGTTTTTTATGAGTTTTTGTTGCATGGAGTATGGTTTTCCATCTTTTCACTTCCTTTCTGTGATTTCTTTGAATAGTATGTGTTTCTTGTATTCAGTGTATGATTTCGTCTTGTTCTTTGATCCATTCTGTCTATCTGCTTCTTTAATTGGTGAATTGAAGGCGTTTACATTGATGGTTGTTATAACTGATACATATTGGCTTATCTTTCTCGTGTTATTTTTCCTCTATTAATTCTCCTCTTTTCCCCTCTGCTTAATTGCCAGCCATTTTTGTGCTTTCTTTCTGTTATTGTTCTTGGAATTATTTTCAGTTTTATCTCTGTTTGTGATATCTTTCAGTACTCTTTGTAATGTTGATGTGGTAGCCATCAATTTCTTCCCTTGCTCATTGTTATGGAAGTATCTCATTTCTCCCTTAATTTTGAAAGATGAATTTTCAGGGTATATTAATCTAGGATAGAAGCTGCTTTATTTCAGAACTTGAACTATTTCACTCCAAGCTCTTTTTCCTTTCAGGATTTTTGTGGAGAAACCTGACACGATAGTGATTTTCCATTATACGTGATCTGTTTCTTTCCTCAGACCGCTTTGAACATTCCGCTTCTGGGCTGAATTTCTGGGCTCTTGATCAATCAGTGTCTGGGTGTAGATTTATTTTGGTCATGGCTTTTTGGAGTTCTATGTGCCACACCTAATGTATGTCACATTCTTTTCACATGCCTTGAAAACCTTGTGCTCATACTTCTGCACATATTCTTTTTAAGGCTTTTATGCTGGCTCATGTTTTTTCACTGACACTTATCAGTCTTATATTTTTACTGTTTTCATCATCTTGCAGCTGATAGATGGTTATTTTCAATTTTTGTAAAATGTATTTATTGAATACAGGGTCTCACTATGCAATTCAATCTTATAGCAATCCTGCTGTTTCAGCCTCCCCAGTGCTGGGATTGCAGGCATGTGCCACTACACCCGGTTTTGGAATCAACAAGGCTTATATAACCAGGCATTGAACTCAGGTCCTTGAGCTTGTGAGGCAGATGCTGAGATCTCTGAGCTATCTCCCCAGCCCAAGAGATCTTTTCTTTGGAGATCACTAGATACAATCTTGTCTTCAAGGTCTGAATTTCTATCTTCAGTTTTGTTCAAGCAGTTTGACCTACTTTTAATGGAACTTTTTATTTCATGGACATCTGCTTGAGTCTAATTTATACATTTTATTTCTTTCCTAGATTCATGACTCAAGGTTTCTATCATTTATATATATATATATATATATATATATATATATATATATATATATATATATATATATATATAAATTTATGTCTGCTCTAGATTTGGTGGGAGGTTGCCTCATTGTAATGATCCTTTTTTAACCTGAGAGATCATTTCTGCTCTGATTTTCTCTATGATTTAATTGATTGTGTATTTTCTTAAGGTTCTACAATTTCAGAAAATTGAGGTGTGTGTCTTCCAGGTTCCTTTACCTTGATGTCTCATGAACTTGTTCGTGTTGGCCCGCAAGTCTGAGATAACATTTTGCCTCTATATTTTTCAGTGTCTGTTTCATAAATTTTTACTTTATTTTCTATGTGGATCCTTGTAAGATTTTGTTGTAGGTAACTATAGTACTATTATCAAAGCTGCTCTAGTAAAAAATCTGTTCTCATGGACGTCTTCTGTGTTTCAAGTAAGATGTTTGCATCTGTTTGGTTCCATCCCCAGTCTTTTGGCGCTGGACTGTGGTGACGTTTTTACACTAGAGCTTCTCGGTATTGCTGGAGAAGAGAGAACAACTGATTACAACAGATATGCCATTTTAGCCAAAGCAGTATAATTAGTAATAACATTAGCATCAATCACAGTTTAGCAACTGACATACTGTGGTATTGATTTTGTACCTTAAACCTTAGGACCAAAATGTATAGCTATGTAGCACAATTAGTCATGTGCTGGGAACTTGTACATGAATTGTTTCCCACTTGGAAGAGTGGTTCTGCCCTGTGGTGGGGAAATTTAAGGAGAATAATGGACATGGCAAAGATAAACAGAAAAGATAGGAGAAGCAAGGCTGGAAGACAAAAATGGTCATAGAGGTTTTTGGAAACCAGGGAAAACAGAAGCAGGAAAAGAAGAAGTAAACAGGGATTATTTGAACTTGGTCTCTGGGTTTAGAGAATGGGATTAGTTTTGTGAGGCCAGAGATCTCCCCAGCCATTTATTTTTATTTTTATTTTTTTATTTTTTTATTTTTTTTTTTTCAGAACCAGGGATTGAGCTCAGGTCCTTGTGTTTGCCAGGCAAGCCTTTATTCTACTGAGCTATCTCCCCAGCCCCTCCCCAGCCATTTAGAAAAGAAAAAAACAAAAACTAAAAGAGAATGGAGGGTCCCCACTTCCTGCTTCTACTGCCTGTTTCTGTGTCCCCTAGCACAACACCGGTCCACCTCACTTACCACCCGTTCACTCATATTGTCACTGTTGCTTCAACTTTCACAAGTCACTAGTGTTGCCTGACCACAGTGTGTCGCCTAATTGGGGCTGTACTGTCTCACTGGGGTTCCTGCTGGTAGCTTGGTCCCACAGACATGGGAGGGAGGAGCCAGGCACCTGGATGTGGGAGGGAGGAGCCAGGCACCCGGATGTGGGAGGGAGGAGCCAGGCACCCGGATGTGGGAGGGAGGAGCCAGGCACCCGGATGTGGGAGGGAGGAGCCAGGCACCCGGATGTGGGAGGGAGGAGCCAGGCACCCGGATGTGGGAGGGAGGACCCAGGCACCTGGATGTGGGAGGGAGGAGCCAGGCGCCTGGATCGAACCATCCTCTTGTAAACCAATGTTAAGGAGGTTTATACAGATATGGAAACAATGTTGTTTTTACTTTTATATAATATGAAGAAAAAGTATTTTTCATTTTTAAAATAACTTGTATAAAAATTTATGATCAATTATTGTTATCATCTTTGCTAATCACACAGATAGTGGTTGATATTATTATTTGAAAATGAATTAGAATATGCAACTAAATGGATATATTTAACCACACTGATTTATATACTCACAATAGTCAAGATAGTCAGTTTTCTTCCTTTTTTCCTTCTCTTTTATTTAAATTTATGTATTTGGTACAAGGCCTCTCTGTGCAGCTCGGACTCATAGTGATCCACCTGTTTCAGCCTTCCTGGGGCTGGGGTCACAGGTGTGCACCACCACCCTTGGCCTCCTTCACTGGTTCAGAGCACACCAGGGGTGGGGCTGGCCCAGCATGCAGGACGGGGATCAAACCCTGGTCAGTGTGCTTGTCAAAGCAGGTGCTCAGTCCAATGAGCTATCTCACTGGCCATAAGATAGTAAGTTTTCTTTCTTTTTTCTTTCTTTTTTTTTTCCTGTGTTTAGGACAGGGTCTATAGGGGTCTCATTACATAGATTGGCCTCTTAGTGAGTCTCCTGTTTTCAGCCTCCAAAGAGCTGCGATTAGAGGGTCTGCCACCACACCCAGACTCAGTCGCCATCTCAGTGTGCCCTGGGGATTGGGGTCACCACAGCAGGCCTGGGGATCGAACCCTAGTCACTGTGCTGTGCCTAAGTAGGCTCTTTGGTGCATTCAGCTATCAGGCCAGCCTTCAAGTTTTCTTAATTTACTACTATTTCATTTTAACAAAACTATAAATAAACATTAATAGACATATTTAGAGGTCTTGCTCTAAGATAGTAAGTTTTGTTAATTTACTACAATGTTCCCTTTTACCAAGATGAAAAGGTTTTTTTTTTGTTGTTGTTGTTTTTTTGTTTGTTTTCTTGGCTGGCTCAGACTGCCTTAAGGATAGGACTGGAGACTGAACTGTCATCCCCTGTGCCTGCCTGGGATTGCCCGCATAGGTGCTCAAACCACTGAGCTAACCCAAAAGACCCCCCCAAAATTATAAATAAATATTAATAAACATATTCCAAGGTCTTCTTTTATCATTTCTAATAATAAGGGTCAATACACACAATTCTCATAAACAAAAACTACTTGAAATGCTTAATTTTTGAGTATGTGAAAGTATTCTGAAGATATAAATTTAGAAAAAATACGATGGTAGTTGTCCTTATTGCTTTAGTAAAGTTTTTAAAGTTAAAATCTATCGCTAACTGGGCCCGGCACGATGGCTCAGTGGTCTAAAGCATCTGCTTAGGAAAGCTTGGGTGGCTGCAGAGACCTCGGTTCGATCCCCGGCACCACATGCTGCGCCAGCCCTGCCCTCAGGGCAGGCTGAGCTGGCCATAAAAAATAAATAAATAAATAAATAAACAAAAAAAAATGTTCTGAAACAAGAAAAAAATTTTAAAAATATTATTACCAACAATAAAAAGAGGCCCAGTTCCTAAAGAAGAATACCATTGTAATTTCCTCCAACCAAATGAATATTGGCTATTATTTATAAACTCCATGTCTAAGTAAACATTGTAAGTGACACAGACACAAATATAGCTGGGCTATTTAGCAAAATGCATTAGAATTTTTCCATAACTTCATTACAATTTGGTTTTATCAAGTCTTCATGTACCACACTGGCCATCGAGTTTTCATGGGTAAGAGAAGAGATATCAGTTCTTCTGCAAAGGCAGAAAGTAGGATGCTTCCCTCAATAAACAGGAAAAACTAAAGGCTTTGAATAAATAATAGTGCATATGGCTTGTAAAAGGCCTCAATTTCTCATCTATTTTGCCTCTACACAGTGCTCTTGGCAAGGAACAATTTTCTTTCAGGTAACTTCAAAACAGTAGCAGTGCTATTGTAATCAAATGTACGGAGGATGAAAATACGAAAACAGCCTATTTTCCACTGCCTTACTAAAGCAACACAATTGCTCGCAATTATTATTTTGAGTACTAGCTCATTCATATTAGCTTGTTTTATGAAAATAAATACCTTTTTCTAAGACAAACAAAGAGAACTACTGTTACAGAATTTAGGGAAAACACACACACACACACACACACACACACACACACACACACCTACTTTATTTTAAAACATCAAGCGAGGATGACGAAGGTGTCCAGGGCTCCCGTAGGCAGCTGCCCACCAGCTCTTCGGCGAGGCTGCGGAGCTCTTTCACCTCTTTTTCTTCACTGCTCCCCACTTCACCCTTTCTTTCCTTTCTCCCCCAAGGACAGAACGTCTGTGTTTCCGCCAGCAGTACAGTTCTCACAGGGGTGCGCTTGTAGGACAGGGGCTGGTCTCTTTCTATATCAAAGACCACACAATAAATATATACGGCTTTGCAAAGCAGATGTTTTCTGCTGCACCTCTTCCACCTTGCAGGCCACAGATAATGAAATAAATGAGTCTGATTGTTTCAGTAAATCTCTAGTTACAAAAAAAGCTGTTTGCGCAGGGGTCGAGCGTAGATCCTGGGCCTGTCCTGCAGACCTCGACCTTGGGGCGCACTGAGACAGCAATTGAGACTGGGCACGCTGTCGCGTGCCTGTAATCCCAGCTCTTGGAAGGCTGTAAACAGGAGGATCGCCACAGGTCCGATCTAGTAGTGAGACCCTGAACACCCTGTGGACCCTTCCCTAAAATACAAAACAAAAAAATGGAAACAAAGCTTTGTAAAGAGAGAGGGGAAGACGGGTTGAAGGAGGAGGAGAGGAAACTGGGAAAAATGGGGAAATCAGAGTATATTTTGTACAGATACAAATTCTCTATGATGAATGAAAATTATATATAATATACATATATATATATATATATATATATATATATATATATATATATATAATTATCTTGGCAAACATCTTGCCAGTCTGAGTACTGTTATGGTGCGGATTTTCCATGCCTCTCAGCCTCCTGCGCTACAGGACTTGCCCGGCCCTGCTGAGCTTATCCGGGCACGCCTGGGTGCCACACGCTGCGCCTGGCTGGCACACCGTCGCCGCGACGCTCTCCTCTGCCATGCCCTTTGGCCAACACGGAGCCTGCTGACTTTCAGACTGAATCCCCTGAACCCCAAGTCAAAGTAAGGCTTCCTCCTCTACGGTGTTCTTTTCAAGTATTCGGTCAGAGTGACAAAGCGCTATAGTGCAAGCCGCGTAACGCGATCTTGCTCTGTGCTCTCATAATCGGAGGACACCAGGGTTAGAATACTACTACTCCCGCCACGGGTAAGTAATTAAATGTGTGCAATAATCTAGCCATGATATGTTTTCATGGCAGAAGTATCTCACTTCGCACAAGATAAGCAAACTGCAGTTAGCACACGTAAGTGCCTGAACCTTTGTTCAACTCACTTGAGATTCTGTGGTTCCCTCTTGACCACACCCTCGCCTGCTCCCTTTCCAACCCTGGTTCCCAAACAGGAAATTCAGCAGATCAGACACGCGCGACCGAGTTGAATCAGCGAGCTTAACCCTGCTCTGGCCGCAAGAACCCGATCGATGGAGATCATTTTGCAAGCCAGCCAATGCTGGAAGGAAGTTTTCTCCCATCTGCGGGACGTGCAGAAGGTCACATATAGGGAGCGGAATCCCACAGGCCCCACCCCACCTTAAGCACAGTCACCCGCTGAGCAAACCCCCGCGGTCACAAACTCTGCTCCGGTGTTGCCACTTAGAAGTTCACTGCATGTCTCAGCCCGGTGGCTCTGTAAAAGTGACTTTTTTACCTTTACCTCCTGCATCAACCTGTGTGAAAATCTGTCCATGTCACAGAGGCAATAGGAGGCAAACATTAAAGTACTTTAAAAAAAATTACCATTCGAACATCAGACTTTAAAACACTCTCTGCCTCAAAATACTGACAGCTCAGGAGCCACTGAGAGATAACCTAGAGCAGTTTATTACCCTGAAATACATGTTAACACATTAAAAAATTCTTAATGGCAGATTAATAATAATGGGTAATAAAACTCTTTTGTCACTCAAATAAATGTTTCATTGATTTTATTCATTCTGCCTCTCTTGTATTCCTTCAGCCTTTTTAGTCTCTGTAGTCTCAAACGCCATTTCTTATATTATCTTTATTGGTGGTTCTTTAAGTATACAGGAAATTGTCCCTGTTTACAGATTATGGGAGAGCATTCAAAGTCAACTGAGGGCTATAAATAGGAGTTTGATTTTTTAAATCAGTGCAGAAGTAATTTTATTTCCTAGCTTTCTTTTCATTCTCTCTATAGTGCTCTGGTTTTCTCAAATTGATTCGAATTCTGATGGCCAAAAGATTTCCTTTGCTCTTTAGACATGTAATGATCAGGAATCCAGCAAGTCAAAGAGTATTTCTACTACTCAGACACCTTGTCCTAAGCATTTTGACTCAAAGACTTTCAGCGGTTCCTACAATGTTGTGGCTTATAATTGAGCTATGTAACCACAATAGTGCCCCGGTTCAGTCTTGCTACTACCCAAGTTCACACGCAAAATGCTGAAGGCATTTGTTCTAGCCACTAACTGCATGGCTTTTGCACCTTTCCGTCTCAAACTCCTCACTCTGTGAAAGGCAGAGTTGCCCTGAGGAAGCCCACCTCCCTGTCTGACCTGGCTTCAGGTCACCTTCTGGACCTTAGCCAAGTGCTCTCCGCCTCTTCCCTGCACTCCCGTATCCAGCTGTTTTCATTCCCGAGCCTGCTCCTACCCTAGGACCTGGCCACTGACACCCCCCCTTTGCCTCATGCGTTCCTCCGGTTTTCCAGATGGCCAATTTGGCAATTGCTACTTCCTCCAGAGTTTCCGCTGGGGAGCCTGGTCCCCGACACCTCCCCCAGTTTGTGCCCTCCTCCTGTGGACACCTCACAGATGCTTTACTCCTTGTCTGGTATTCTTGACTCTTACTAACTTGGCTCACTGCCCACTTCCCTGCACTCTGAGGCCGGCACACCCAAGCCACAGCCCATAGATCTGGACAGGCAGTAATGCAGCCCCATGAGATCAGAAGCCCTTCCCATGACAGTGCGGTTTCTAGCTAGATTTTTCACAGTTCTTGAGCATTTGACAGGTGACAAGACAACGCCGTGAAGGTGAGGACACAGCACCGTGCCAATGCCATCTCCAGGGGTCCCACTGGGGCTCTTGAAACCCTCAAGTTCTACTGGCACATGTCGGTGTGTAAATTTTCTTATATCATTTGCTTTTTGTATTTTAGGGAAGAGTATACAGGACGTGCAGGGTCTCACTGCTAGATAATACTCACTGTGATCCAGCTGTTTAAAACCTCCCAAGAGCTGGGATTATAGGTGTGTGCCACCCCATCCAGTCTCAATTGCATCTCAGTGTGCCCTGGGGTTGGGGCAGGCGGGGCAGGCCCAGAGACGAAGTCCTTGCCCCTTGCTCGCAAGGGCTTTCATCTGCTGAGCTATTTGGCTGGCGCTATTAATTGTTCAAGTTGTGCTTGCAATGCTTAGCAAAATAATTTGATAAGATAATATATGACTTATACATTTATCTATATTATATATTTTTTGTGCAGCTCAAGACAGTTTCTCTTCACCCAGTGCAGCCCAGCTGAACTGCAAGGTTACACCTGACAGACAGGTGTTTTCATTCGCTCTGCCCAAAACGTCATCTTTAGCACTGAGAAGAACACTTGAATCTTGAGATGCTCCATAAATATTCATTGCCTAACCGTAGACCAGGAGCATGCACTCCAGGCTTATCGCCCCGGTTAGACTGTTAGAGGATGTCACCGTCTAGGCTGCACCTTCGTGTTTCCGAAGTACCTAGCACAGCACAGAGCATACAGAAGGGATTCAGTGTGTGTGGTTTTATGAACCCGCTGACATAGCCGTGGGAAAGATGACATAAATCATTTAAAAATTGGATAATTGGGCTGGGGAGGTAGATAGCTTGGCAGTCAAAGCCCTTACCTGGAAAGAGCAAGGATCCGAGTTTGACCCCTGGTACCATATGCCACGTCCACCCTGGAAACCTGGACACCTGTGCAGACCACAAAAGCCGGGGCGTAGTGACAGATGTCTGTAATCCTAGTACTGGGGAGGCTGAGACAGGAGGATTAATGTGAATCAGAACAGTGTAGTGAGACCCCTATACCAAATAAATGAGTAAATAATTTTTTAAAAGGCAGCCGGGTGTGATGGTGCATGCCTATAATCCCAGCACTTGGGAGGATGAGGCAGGAGGATTGGCACAA
Source organism: Myocastor coypus (assembly GCA_004027025.1). NCBI lineage: Eukaryota > Metazoa > Chordata > Mammalia > Rodentia > Myocastoridae > Myocastor > Myocastor coypus. Next base: position 25,525 of record PVJA010012718.1, on the reverse strand, counting down.
GTTCGAGACCAACCTGGGCTACAAAAGTGAGATCAAGGCCAGCCTGAACTAAATAGCGACACCTTGGTTCAAAAAGACAAAAATAAATAAATAAATAAATAAATAAATAGCATAGGATAATTATCTCACCGGCCATAAAAAATGTTTAGATCCTTACAGTTCCCAGTTCTTCTGGTGTACTGGAGAGTGAGACCCTCCTTACTACCACGGCCTTTTGTCATGGTCTGCCTCTGTTTACCCACAGAGGCAGGATAGCAGCGCATCCAGATAGGTAAGAAAGGTACAAGTGACGTGGCCACTAGAAACATGAGGATAGGCAAGGCAGGCTTCCTACACCTTCATACAACATCTGTGTGGCTATCTAAACCAATAATATCTTCCTGAAAAGTTAAACAAAATATCGTCACACCACTTTCAGGGCCCGTGGTACCATTACTGTCATATCCAGACGTACTGCATTCTCGTATTCAATGTTATGCTCCATTTTAGAAGCATTATTTCTTCTCAAAAGCCTTTAAATAGCAGAAAATGACTATCTTACTTCCCTCTTACTTCTGAAACCTGATACCTAAGAACTCTAAGGAGGAAAAGTTTATCTGGGCTCACAGTTTGCAGGGGTTCCTGGTGATAGCCCACTGGGCCCAAGGCAGGCACAGTGGCAGAGGAGCGAGGCAGAGGAGGAGTGACGTACTGGGTAGTGGCACTAGCACAAGGAGGCGATGCCCCTTCCAGACCGTGTTCACAGTAACCCCCCTCTGCCAGCCTGCTTCACTCCGCAGCGTCACACTCACTGTAGACTCAGCAGTGGGCTGGCCCACTGAGTGTCATAGCCCATGAGCCACCTTCTGAAGACCCTACCTGTGGGCACGTGAGGCTTTGGGACATCTCCATGTGTACCATAACACTAACCTTGCTCTAGCAGCTGGAAGCATCCATGGTTCAAATTACATACGTAGAATGTAATACTGTGGATAGTGGGCCGGCGAGATAGCTCAGCAGTCTAAAACACCTGCTTAGGCAAGCTTAGGCAACCACAGGGACTGCAGTTTGATCCATGGCACCAAATGCTGTGCCAGCCCCACACCCAGGGCTGGATGCTCTGGTCATAATACTAAAAAAAAAAAAAAAAAAAAAAAAAAAAAAAAAAAAATACTATGGATAGTGCCATAGTAAATCCATTCAGATTAACTCAGTTGTGACAATGAAGCAGCCTTCAGAAATTAAAAATCCATAGGACCATATCTGCAGAGCCAGAGCTGAGATTGTTTAACTGTCAACAACTCAGCTGAGAAGTTAATTTGTTGTCTGATAGCGACGCTGTGGACTAGGGTCCACATTTATCACCTGAACTGATTCATATAACCGGGGCGACGAGGCCGTTTGCCAAGCAGACCTCCAAAATTGGTTTTGAGGTGGGGCACAGCTGCTGTGATGGGTTATTATTGAGATCTCATGCCTGCTTGGCAAGCGCAGGGACCAGAGTTCGATCTCGTGTGCTGCATGCCAGGCCGATGACCAAGTGCAGGCGAGGTGGTGCAGGCCTGTAGGTAGTCCCAGTGCCGGGGAGGCTGCAAACAGAAGATCACTGAGTCTGAGCTGCACAGTGAGACCCTGGACCAAATACATAAAATGAAAAAAAAAAAAAAAAAGAGGACTCCTCTCAACCCATAATCTAGAAATAATACAATATGCATGTTAGCAACAATTAGGATTCTGCAAAGAAAGAAAAAATTGTGCAGAGATGTGCGGGGCAGAACTGCTAACTGAGTTCTAGAAACAGAAGGCAAGCCATGCACATGCGCCCTTTTTATCACTTGGCATTGCTACGGCCCACATCCCTGCTTCTTCTCTAGCGACAACTTTCAGTCCTCGCGCTGTGGAGACCCTGCGTCCTCTCTGATTCACTCCCAACTCCATAAGTCCCCTTTTTGCAGCCCTTCAATTTTATCTAATATGCAAATGATTTCTGACGTTACGTCTTTGGGCTCCACCTACTGCTCTTACGCACTGCTCAGCACCGCTTCTGACAGCGTGGGACTGTGGTTCAACCCCCGGCACCAATGATGCACCAGCCCTACCCCCCAGGGCAGGCTGAGCTGGCCATAACATAAAATAAAAAAATTTTTAAAAAAAAGTTAAGAAGAACCAGGTGAACTATGAAGCTGGGGATATGCCTCAGTGCCTGTCTGGCAAGCGTGAGTTTTGAGTTTTGAGGAGATAGCTCAATAGAAAAGAAACATGTTAGGCTGCTAGGAGGTCAGGCCTGGTGGGAAGAGGTCACAGGGGGGGGCGGGGACCAGAGGGAGGGGTCTCTCGAGCCCTGGCTCTGCCCTTCTATCGATACTTCCTGGCTGCCACATGAGCAGTTTCCACTAAGCCCCTACCGCCCTTAGGGCCGGCTGATCATGGAATGGGACCGTGAACCAAAATTAACTCCCTCTACATCTTCGTTTTTCAAAGAGAATACAAGAAACATTAAATAATAAACAAATAGCCATTAGAAATGATGCGGAATTTCACCAAACAAAATGACAGGAATTCCATAATTACTGCTATGCTACATCTAGTCGTCTTCAAATGAGGAAATAGGCTCAGGCGACCAGGGTGCGGTCCACTGTGTGCACCCCTGCCCCACCGGGCAGCTCACTTCAGCTCTGAGTGATGTAATTTCCTTTAACAAAACTCTATCCCGTGTTATAAGGAGAGCACAATTTAGAACTGGAATACTGGTGACCAAATTCTCGTTCTAGCTCTGTTTAGTCTTGTGTTTTCCACTAAGGTAAATCACATGTCTGAAATGCCTGGGTATCATGCTCATTAACTATTTCCTCTCTGATAAGTTATTAGCATCAAATACGATTGTGTTCCTGAAATATTCAGGAAGTATTCAACTCTCTTAATGAATAAGTATTTTGTCATTTTAACAAATTCCTGACAAAACCTGAATCATAACATTCTATTACTTAAACTACTATTGTTTGCAAAATTAATAACAGTATGTCTTAAAATATTCAAAACGCATGAAAGGCATCTAACACAGTTTCATTTAAGCATTTGAATTCATTTTTGCTATCATTGTAAAACATCCTTTATTCAAATCGTGTCTAATAAATTCTTTTTGCACATGAATTGAAAAACATTTTGGTTGACATAGACAAAGGTACAGCTCAAGCAATTCTGTCTGCTGAGATGGATATCAGAGTGCTTCAGATATAATTTACATTTAAAACATTGCCTTTTTTCATGCTATTTATACCTATCACTACAGAATGTGAGAATAGGATAAATTTTTTTGTCTTGATATGGTGCAAGGATGGCTATATCTAGAAAGGATACAGATCTGTTTTAGATTAGAGAAAAAGATGTCCAATTATTATAGATTTGAAAAATTCAAATGTCTACTATTTAGGATCATAAATGATAGATTATTTTTGCTACTTATTTAATGAAAAGTACATTTTCTTTTTTTATGTATTTGGTATAGGGTCTACAGGGCCCACAGAGTCTCACTATGTAGATCGGACTTGTAGTGACCCTCCTGCTTTCAGACTTCCCAAGCACTGGGGTTACAGGTGTGTACCACCGCGTCTAGTCTCAATTGCCAACTCAGCGAGCCCAGGGGGTGGGCACAGCACACCTGGGGTTGAACCCCAGTCACTACGTTCTGCCTAATCAAGCGCTTCAGTCCACTGAGCTATCTAGCCTGCCCTAAACAATGAATTTCCTAATATTCATATTCCCAAAAGCCTTATTTGGCGGTGAGGTGCTCCCTGCCGCAGGCATTCACTGTGCATACGTCAGGCTGTTGCTGGGTCTCCCCTCTGCCCTGACAGTATCCTGTGCACATCTCTGTTCGCATCGTCACCCACATATATTCTGTACATGTGAAGTTCTTTCTTTTATATATGAGCTCTTTACATGACGGGCCTCATTCTCAATACTGTGGAACCCAGAACCAGAGTTGGACAGATTTTATGCAGAACAAAACAGGAAAGACTAAACGAATATATTAATACCTAATCCATATTCTACTGTATAAAGTGTTGTTGCTATTGATTTTGACTCGTTCTTATTTCTTTATTCAATCTACTGATCAAAGCTCTGCAAATATCACTCCAAGCCTCTGTCAGAAATTTTTCAGTACAATTTATATCCAGTGCATCTCATAAATCTGTAAGAGCCAGCTTTCCTGAAGAACATGGAAAAACAAAAACGGAGAAGGACTGATTTGTAGCTTTGCAGACTTCTGCAGCGCACACAGGCCCATAGGGCCGATTTCAGGTCCCTGCGCCAGGTCCCTGCGTGATGTACAGAGACGCGGTCCCAGGGGGCGCTCGCGAGCAAGCAGGTCACTCTGCACCGGGCCTGACACTAGCCCTCCCGGGCTGCGGCTCAGCGGCTCCAGGATTTCACTCACTATAGTCAAGGCCTGACTTGCAAGCACAGCGACTCATGGACGTTGGGGTAGAAGCTGCCCGCTTCTTCCCAGTAGCGACTAAGCCTCTGATCCTTCAGCTCATACGCAATTCACCACTTTCCAGGAAACATAGTTAAAAATTCCTGTAAAGGCATGAACAGTATGAGACAGATAGTGTTGGAATCTGGTTTGATTTGTGCTAAATCAAGCCTGTACTATAGCTTTTAATATCGTCCTTTTACAAGGTGGAAGAAAAGTAAACCATTATCTCTAAACAACAACAACAAAAAAAAAAACCTTTAGGGTTTTACATTAACTGCTTCCTTCCCTATTTCACAATTAATCTGAGCCGAGGTTATCTCTGCTAGTGAAACCTCAGAACTTTAAACATTTGAGGTCAACCACACATTTACCCATTGATGGGTTTGGGTACCTTGGTCCCCGACCTACAGTCATTGCAGTCCAATGAGAAAGGCCAGCTCAGCAATTCTCTAAATATCCTACCAATCCAGGCTTTAAATTGATTTTTTAAAAAATCAAAAGTAACAAGAGCTATTTAATCTATACCCTGACTTCTGCTTCATTAGACTTTTTTAACCACATGGGGGGAAACAAAAAAAAAGAGAGAAATATTTTATTAGCGATCAAATTCTATGATTACTTTGTCATAATAGTTATAAATGTAGCAGTGCAGAGATTCTGCGTAGGCATTTGCAATAGTCTTGTACACTTTGAAAATGGATTTTTGGGGTAAAATCTTGAAACACAAAATTAATCCACTGATGGCAAAACATTTCTAATTCTACTGTCTGTAAAGTAACTTGGAGTTCAGTGATTTGAATAATTTTCTTCCAAGCACTGAAACGCAGCGCATTAAGAAAAACAAGAATAATTCAATGAGTTCTTAGTATATATCAAGCTCGGAAGTCATATCTCCTCTAGAAATGGCACAGACGGAACAAACACCTCGCGCGTGTGTCTCAGTACGTTCAGGCTGCTGTAGCAGTAAATCGTCCAAATTCGGATTTCTGGCTTTCAAGTCCAGATGCTGGGTGGTATAAGACTAAGCGCCTGCTGATGGGTGTTGGTGGAGAATCTGTCTCTGTCTCCAAGATGGCGCACACAGCAGTGTTTTCAGATGGTGCAAAAGACACGCAGACGGCTTTCAGCTTCCTCCAATCCCACTCACGTGGAACACGCCCCGCCCCCCGACCTTAGCATCTTCCGCAGCCTTGAGTCTTGGCACTATCACACTGAGGATCAGGTTTCCACGCAGGACCTCTAGGAGGACACAGACAAGGACCACCGCAGGACAGAATACCACGAAGCTCTAATTCCGAAGACGGGTGCTATTATAACCAAGCCACATGTACATAGTGCAGGGAATTAAAGCGCTTGCTTCCGCAGAGCACAGAGGCTGGGGTTCGATCCCTGGCGTGCCGTGCAGGCTCTGGCTCCAGAGTGCGCCGTGAGGGCTATTGGGCATGGTGGTGCACGCCTGTCATCCCAGCGCTTTGGGAGGCTGAAGCAGGAGAATCCCTACAGGTCCGATCTATGTAGTGAGAGCCTATAGACCTTGTATCCTTCGTCCTAAATGCATAAAAAATAAAAAATAAAAAATAAAGTGAAACTATGGGGTTTCATATTGATTTACACCAGGTTGCGGGGAATTAGACTTTGTTGCTATCAGGTGAAATGCATCCGATTAAAAGACCAGAGTCCTTAAAATTGCAACAGCAATACTAAGTTCTTGTTTTGAAAATCTGTAATATATGTGTTATTGGATGTTACACTGTTTCTGTATTTGTTTTTCTTTTTCTTGCTTCTGTTTTCACTCTTAAAATAAAAGAAAATTACAATAAAAAATTAAATTTAAATTTTTAAAAAAATAATTAAAAATACAGAAATAAATAAATTAATTAATCCTGCAGTGTGGTAAATCACCAGCAAATGTTAATTAGGATCAAAACATGTGTATATTAAAATTGAGGCAGAGCATTAAGCAACATGTTGTAAGAGAAAAGTTCATTTGAAAAACTTTACAACTCATGAAAAATATCAATCCCATTTTTATTTCATAAAATCCACACTTTTGCCAATTTACATTGCTTGAAATATCAAATCCATGTGTTTCATTTGTCCGCACTTCAAAATTGAACTTATTTTTTCAGAATGTGCTGTTACACACTAGTGATGCTTAGTATGCGAATCTTTTCAATCACATCTTAATGTGAACCCAGCCTTTTAATTAAGTGAAAGAGATTATCTGGATTTCTTTAATCCTAACGTATCTAGCTGTTAGTATTCCCTATTATGTCTATTCCCAAACTTACTTGGAAGATTGATTCACTAAGTGAAAGTGTGCTCAAGCTAAATGCTCTGGAGCTCTTTTAATACACTGTAAAAAGCATGCACTGCAGAACTATGGAGGACATTTTCCAGAAAACTATTTTGCCACAAAAATTTCCAAATCAAAAGTTTTCCTTAATAGGGGCCGGCCAGCTAGCTCAGCGGGCTACAGTGCCTGCTTAGGCACAGCGCAGCGGCGAGGGTTTGATCCCCAGCATACTGTGCCAGCCTGTCCCTGTGGTGTGCTGAGTCAGCAACTGAGACTGGGAACGGTGGTGCACGCCTGTAATCCTAGGGCTTGGGAGGCTGAAAACAAGATCACTAGGAGTCTGATCTGTGTAGTGAGACCCTGTAGACCCTGTACTAAATACATAATAAATGAAATTTCCTAAAAAAGGTGTCTGCATGAAGTTGTACTACATAGAAGACTTACCTTCTAGAAAAAAAGTAAAAACAAATAAATGGGAAAAATTACTAAGGCTTATTGACAGCTTTTGCTGTTGTAAGATGCACTTTATTAAGCATTTGTCATGAATCATTTTGAGCAATTATCTAGAAATAGTTTATAAAATGAATTTGGATAATATAATATAAAAATTTGGAACACAGAGAGTTAAATAATCTGGCAAAATCATAGCGCAGGAAAAGCATGAGGTTAAGAATCAGACCCAGGTCTCACATGCTAAAGTCAGAGCTCAGGACAACACTGCTTTCTTAGTGATGTTTGAGCCACAGTTAGTGCGTATATTGCCAAATGCTGCAATTCAAGGAACAGCAAACCGAGGCCCAGGGATGGAAGCTAACTTGCTGACTGTTTTGTAGGTTAAAGTTGTATAGGAACAAAGCCCTGCTCCTGGGTTTGCACATTTCCTATGCTTGCTTCATTACTACAGAGCCGACCAACTACAAGGAAGATTACAGGACTTTCAAGCCTAAGTAGCCACTGTCCGGGCCGACATAGGAATGCTTGCTGACCTGCGCTTTCGCCTTTTCACTTGAAACAGAAACCAGCACTCTGCACCCTTAGGTAGGGTATTTACTGCACGTTCTATTTATCTCAGTTTGGAAGAAATTAATAAGGTTGAAATAATCTTTTTATATTTAACAATAGCATCAAGATTACATGATTAAAATCTTAAAGAGAGACAGAAGTAAATAGAAATTGTAAAGACATCATAAAATTAAGGTCTATTCTATGAGTAATATAACAGAGTTGCTATTTTATGTAAACAGATTATTGATTGCTAATTGGGAGCAACCTATGAACATTTTAGGGTTTGCTTATTCAATTATTTTATGCATTTGGTACGGGGTCTCCTTACGCAGCTCCACTCATAGTGATGCTCCTGTTTTCAGCCTCCCCAGCACGAGGATCACAGGCTTGCACTCCACACTCAGGCTTGAGAGCTGGCTCAGTGTGCCCAGGGGCAGGGCCACGTGATGTGTGGCACTGGGGATTGACCTAGGGTTTTAATTACCACCAAAACATGACCTTTACATCCTTCTTTTCCCAGCCTCAATTCTTTAATAGTTCAGGAGCTTTACTGTGATGTCATAATCCATGGAAGCAGATTTTCTTACAGTGCAAAGGACATTTATTTTGATGTCTGGTGGAACTATAGCATTCCCTTATGTGTGTTTGCAGGGTGTAGTGGTGCATGCCTACAACGCCAGCGCTGGGGAGGCTGAAAGCAGGAGGATCAGTGTGAGTCCAAACTGCATGGTGAGACCCTAGAACAACCAAATACACACACACACACAGACACACAAATATATATATATATATATATATATATATATATACAGTATGGTTATGTTCTCATGTATTCTGATAAGAATGCATACATCCCTACACTCTAGTGAGGAAAGAGATCTTAAAGGGATAAGCAAAGACAGCTACAGATTGCTCTTCTCTGAGGAGATTCATCTTGTATCTGTCACTGTTTATCACTAGAAGCCACATGATAAAATAGCAAGAGTCCGTGAGGAGATAGCTCGGCAGTGTCCGTGCCCGTCTGACAAGCACAAGACTGGGTTCTATCACCAGTACTGCGTGTGTTCTATCACCGGTCCCCTGGATCCCTGCGCAGGCCATGCTGGCAATCAGAACTGGGCATGGTGGCACACACCTGTAATCCCAGCACTGGGGAGGCTGAGACGGGAAGATCACTATGAGTCAAAGCTGCATAGTGAAATCCTGTAACAAACAAACAGACAAACAAACAAATAAATAATTTCATAAATATTGGAAAAAATAGTATGAGCACAGAGAGTATGGACTGAGAAGTCATTTCAACTTAGGAATAGGGTTTTATAGAAAGACATCACTCAAGTTAGGAGAGGTCTGGTTAAATTTTAAGTCCCTGCGTCATTTCAGTGTCATACATAAACTCTATTTTCTATATTTGATGTCTTCATTTTCACATATCCATCACTTTTTACTCCTGTAAACTCCGCATCTATATCATTGTATTGATTCTCAGTGCCATTCTAACACCTGGAAGCTCCTTCCTTTCCATCAATACACTTGATTTCCATAGCATTTAGTATTATAATCATCTGCAGGAGAACAAACCCAATTCCTTCCTGGTGATTAACATCTAACGCTCCCAGCTCCAAGCTTTCCTAGTCTTCTTTGCTAAGAAAGTGGATTCTCCGCTGATACTTGCTTGGTTTCTCTCTTTTTAATTTTTTTAAATTTTTTTAAACATTTAGAAATTTTTTTTCTTGTTTCAGAACTTTTGTTCGTTTGTTTATTTATTTATTTTTATGGCCTGCTCAGCCTGCCCCGAGGGCAGGGCTGGAGCAGCATGTGGTGCCGGGGATCGAACCGCGGTTCCTGCAGCCGACCAAGCTTTCCTAAGCAGGCGCTTTAGACCACTGAGCCATCCTGCCAGGCGCCGATACTTGGTTTCTTTCATGTCACCCAAGATGTCATTTCTCTAGGCACCTACTGGTAGCAAGTACTGATTACTGCTGCTGTCCACAAATACAAACTCTCCTTTTCTATAAAGGCACAATGGGCTCAGTTATCACCGTAACAGTGCGTTCTCTTTTTCTCTGAAGGAGAAAACTATTTCTTCACGCAAATATTCTGATGCTTGACATTTCTTACCACAGCACATGGTCATGGAGCTGGTAACTTTTCTCTGCTTTATACCGAGCAACATTAAGTAAATTGCTCAGTCGAATGGAGGGGCAGCCTCCGAGACGACAGATGGTATGCAAGCTCTCTGTGGAGTGCCGCTGAGCCATGGCTGACCTGGAGGTTAGCAAATCCCTTGGGACGAGAGCTAGATGAGGCCTGCAGGGGGTCAGGCCTCAGTGTCCCTCGTTCTTGTCTACAACACAGGTAGTGGAGAACATTTCTCTTTCGTTGTCCTCAGCAAAACCCTGAGACCTTGCCCTTTTATTTCCATGGAGTACTCACCCGCCTCCCTTTTGCTGGCTATAAATAAACAGGCTCCAACTGGTGTTGTCATACCTTCGCGATCAGAGAGGTCAGGTCCCACCTGCTCCCAGATTTCCTTTCGTGTGCGCTCAGTTTTTTTCTTACTCTCCCATTGGCTGCTCTCAGGACCCCGCAGGCTGCACAAGTTGAGACACACCTCTAACGTTTCACTGAGTTTTGAGCACGTGTTCTTACAACTAAGCAGGATGCAGTCATATGACCCTGCATACCAAAACTGTATAAAACTTTTCCTTTTTTTATTTATAAAACTTATTTCTTCAGAGTTATGATAACGCACCTCTGTTCTCCATAAAGACAATGCAGTGTCCCAGCGCTGGGTCTCAGCTCTGACTTTCTCTGATGTGTTAAATTCTTTACCTAAAGGTCTGGGTCAAAGTTGACTCACATTCTTAAAGGATTTCACCAGACTGTATGATCATTTTCACCTGAACCTACAAATTATCATCACTGATTTTGTTTCCACACAGCACAATTCATTTTTGCACTAGCAATGGGCACGAGCCACTTGGAATCGCCAGCCAGTCAGCTATGAAATCTCGAGGCCTGCGGGTTCATTGATTTGCAGGCTCGCCTGTTGGAATCAGTGCATTGAAAAAGTATGAGAGGGGCCAGGGAGATAGCTTGGCGGTCTAAGCCTCTGCCTGGCATGTGCAAAGACCTGGGTTCGATCCGCGGTACCAAATGCCCTGCTGGCCTAGGAAGCCCAAGAGAGCCTTTTCTGTCCCTGAAACCAGATGTGGTGGCACGTGCCGGTAATGCCAGCACTGAGAGGCTGAGACGGGAGGATCACTATGAATCCAAACCTTGTAGCGAGACCCTGTACTAAATAAAAGATTTAAAAAATATTTTTTTCAAGAAAGTATTAGAAATCCCAAGTCTTGGTGTGAGTGGCTACAGAAGGATCCAATGAATAGCCAACTGTAGGATTATCCTTCCATTTGTAAGGTACTTTCGAACAAAACTAGAAGTCAAAAAGTTGGCCTGCTGAAAGAATCAACAGAACTGGCATCGAAAATAAGCAGCCATTGCCGGGCGTGGTGGCGCACGCCTGTAATCGCAGCACTCGGGAGGCTGAGGCAGGAGGATTGGTGCGAGTTCGAGACCAGCCTGGGCTACAAAAGTGAGCTCAAGGCCAGCCTCAACTGCATAGCGAGACCCTGTCTCAAAAAGACAAAAAAAAAAAAAAAATTCTAAGCCGGGCGTGGTGGCTCACACCTGTAATCCCAGCACTCGGGAGGCTGAGGCAGGAGGATTGGTGTGAGTTCGAGACCAGCCTGGGCTACAAAAGTGAGCTCAAGGCCAGTCTGAGCTGCCTAGTGAGACCCTGTCTCAAAAAGACAAAAAAAGAAGATAAGCAGCCATTTTCTGTGTTAAACTGGCCGTTCGGGGCTCACTGGTGGTTTGCAAGCAGCGGTGTGAAAGCGTGGTCTTTGCAGTAGTACGCTTTCAAAAAGTCATCTGCTAACCTTTACCCACTTACGGCACAATTATATTCCCCCTTTGCTTTAAGGATGAAGCTATGAATAAAACATTTTCTCCTTTTCCTCGGGTGGATGTCAGAAAAGGTTTCACAGAAGCCGTGACAGCAAAGCAGAATTTTGAAAGATGAATTGCAGTCAGTTTCAGTTTTTACGGTAAGGTGGTGGGTGCGACTCAGGAAATAGACGTTTTCACAAGACCCTTATCAGCGCACGCCTGGGGCTCCTCAAAACCACCACCCAGAGTGCAGAGCACGTCGGAGCCTGCCAGCCACCAGCGCTCAGCAATAGCGCCGAACCTCTAATTAGGGACAGAGTTGTGGCGCAATTAGTAGGCTTTGGTGAGAAAAGAAAAGATGACTCAAGATCCAATCAAAAAGTTTGTTTGAAGAAAGCATCAAAACACAGTAAAAAGATGTTACTTTTCCCATCTGAGAAGCCCCGCATCTTCTCTCATTGCTAGGACCAATACCTGTCGCTCAAAATGAAGGCAAGGAAGGTTTGTCTAGCTCATAGTTACTGGAGGTTTCGGTGCACACGCCGCTGGCTCCGAGGCAGAGTGGCGCATGGCACAGGGCAGCAGTTCATGGTGGCGGCAAAGAGCAGGGAGCAAAGGGAGTGGCTGCAGCCAGCAGCTAGCCAGCCTCTCTGCCCACCTCACATCATAATGCAAATTATTTGCGCAACCAGGTACAGCACTCACACCCACGGTAATCCATCACACACTGCAGAAGACGCGCCCTGCTGGTGAAGCTTTAGTGGGGGGGGGCGCCTAGACACAAGCTAGTAACACCCTGAGAATTAGCTTTTTAAATGTCTTCTGAGCATCAATCTACATTTCTGCTGACTGGGAATTACTTTAACATATTACAGATAAGTGAGAACGAGTACTAGAATTGTAAGAATACGTCTTAATGGGTTTTCATTCCCTGAAAACAGCCTGTTTATTTTGGTTAAATGACGCACCCCTTTCCCCTTGCACTACTGAGGAACAAACCCATGGCCCTGAGCTGCTGGGCAAGTGTTCTGTCACTGGCCTCCACACCAGCTATGACGAAAGACGCTCCAGTGTCCGTGCTGAGATAAAGCTCAGCTGCCGGTGTGAGGACTGAGGACCACACAGGTGCCACGGTTCTGTCCTAGTTTTTCTAATGCTGTTAAGTTACCCTCCTTATCTATAAAAACCCACATTTGCAAAGTTACCTTAGAGTAATAAGGTTTGGCTAAACTCCTCTGTGCATTTAAAAAAAATTATATTTATTTATCATGGAGTCCATAGAATCTTACTACACAGACTGGACTCACAGTGATTCTCCTGTTTTCAGCCTCCCAAGTGCTGGGATTACAGGTGTGCACCACCACACAAAGTCTCAGTCACCCTGTCAGCATGCCCCAGGGGAGGGACCAGCATGGCACACAGAGGACTGAACCCGGTCCCTGGGCCTGCCTAAGCAGGTGCTTTAATCTGCTCAGCTATCTGGTTGGCCTTCCTCTGTAAAATATGTATATATAACAAGGCAAGCTAAAAACTTACATTTGCATTACAAATATTTAGTGCATGATTACATTAAAAGTTTATGCACTATTTATGCAGGTGCAGGGACTGGGGTTTGATCTCGGCATGCTGTGCCCTCTCCCACTCCCAGGTGCCCTGAGACAGCAATTCGAGGCTGGGCATGGTGGGGCACACCTGTAAACCCAGCACTTGGGAGGCTGGAAGTAGGAGGATTGCTGTGAGTCTGATCTGTGTAGTGAGACCCTGTAGACCCTGCACTAAATACAGAAAAAAAAGCAAATACAGCTATTTTTAAAAGTTAATGTAAGTAATACAAGCAAATTCAAGGAATCAAGGATTTGAAAAGTTACAGTTTTTCTCATTTAAGAAAAATGATACTTATAAACATATATTTTATAGGGTCACTACTAATGGAAATTAAGGAACTTTTTAGTAAAGCGATGACATTTACTTGCACATTTATCAAGCTGGCAAAATATGTTTCCATATGTAATATATATTATATGTCATAAAAGAGGCATAGAAATAGGGAAGAATCTTGACTACATTGCTTATACAGCTATTTGTTTCTACTTAGGAGAATAATTTTAAGCATTACAGCTGAACATTTATATACACAATTTATATTTTGAGTAATAGAGCAATTATCACTCTGTTTTATAATATCCACAAAGTTGTACAACCTATGTAGTTATTAAAACACATGATTAAAATAGATAAATATTGAAAAATTAAGAAAGTGAAATAAAAATTTAAAAGAATTAGTATAATAAAATGCCACATACATAAATTTGAAAATCCTTCAAATGCTCTGTATGCAGATACATGACTATAGATATGAATTTAAAAGTTCATAATGTAAAAAACATCTTTAATTTTACCCTGAAATTTTCCTTTTAGAGCAAATTACTTTTTTTTTTTTTACAAGCTTACATTGTAAAAAACGATGTGTTAAATGTCGACAGTAGATCAAGGGTGCTTGTTTTGTGCACTCTTGATATATGTTTTAAATATTTCACAATTCAAGCTAATTAAAAATTTAACAACTTTAAGCTTAATGGAAGTAATATAAGTTTGTACTGTCTGAAGCACTAAAACTTATCTAAACAGTGTTATCATTACCTAGAGCAAATTTGATTTCCAGAAAAATATTTCAAAAATCTGCAGAAAGGAGTATATCTAAAAAGACTCCTTTCTTTCTTTCTTTCTTTCTTTCTTTCTTTCTTTCTTTCTTTCTTTCTTTCTTTCTTTCTCTCTCTCTCTCTCTCTCTCTCTCTCTCTCTCTCTCTCTCTCTCTCTTTCTCTTTCTTTCTTTCAGAACCTCCTGTTTTTGAGCCTCATGTTTCTGGGATTACTGGTGTACACCACCACGCTCAGATTCTGTCCTGGCTCAGCATGGGGACAGGGCCGAGAAAATTTCTTGACTTGGAAATAAAATATAAGGGCATACAGGCAAAGCAATACAATAAAGTAGGATGTAACTTTTAATAAATCATTGTATTATCTTTTATTATATCTATACTTTAATTATATCTACATTGATTTTCATTTTAACGTGTGCTGTGCCATCTGATGTGAGATTGTCAATAATGAGGTGACCAGTGTGCCCCAAATTTCCCAGAGTGTGAATTTGTATGGAAAATGATCCTTTGTAGACATTACTATTATGGTGCGGCCAGTCTAGATTAACGTGGGCCTTCAGTCCAAATACTGGTGACCTTACATGAACAAAAGGGGACATAGAGAGACTTGCCAGGATTATGAGCCATGAGATGACATTGCAGCACCGTGCCATGGTGATTACCAGCAAGCCCCAGAATTCAGGAGAGACACAGAAGAGGCACTTCTGGGATTACGAAAGATCCAACACCACACACAGCTAGAGTTTGGATTTCAGCCTACTGAAAGCCTAAATATCTATGTCCAAGACTTAGGCTACTTGTATGTCATGTAAAAGACTCAAACCCCATAGAGAAATAGGCAATTCTAGGACTGAGGCACAGAAAAAGTGTTATCTTGTACTCCCACACACCTAGCCAGAATAAGTCCTACCAAAGCAACCCAGAAAGCAATATAAGGCAGCACCGAATGACAAGCATTGAGAAAGCTTAAGTAATAAATACACGACAGTATAAGATTAAAATGTAAAAAGGAGGGCCAGTGAGATAGCTCAGTGGATAAGCTCCTGCTTAGGCAACCTTAAGCACAGGGAACGCGGCTGGATCCCTGGCACCACATGGCATGCCAGCCCCGCCTCCAGGGCACACCGAGCTGGCCGGAGGCTGCGCATAGGGGCGCATACCTGTATTCCCAGCACTGGAGAGGCTGAAAGTGGGAGGATCACTAAGTCTCAGCTGCATAGTGAGAACCTATAACAAGCATATACATATACATTTTTTAAAAAATGCAAAAGAACAAGATAAAAGATGATAGATGAAACAAAGCATTATTGCAAATGAATTTCATTTATGTACAAGGAATTATACTACACAAAATTCTCTGACAAATACTAAAAATAGCAGGTATAAATGTTAAAGAGAAGCAAAGTTGTTCAAGTCCTCTGAACATACGATCACACATTCTGTGATATCATAGGTCAACAAGCTTAGAAGAAGGCACCTTAGCCAGTGACTGAGGCAGGAACCACGAGTGCTGAACCACATTAATAACCTGGTGTCCCTCCAGTGGGGAAATGAGAATGGTTCAGAGATCTTGCTTCTAAGGAAAAACCTCATCCAAGAGACGGGGAGACAGCTCAGTAGAATAAGCACCAATAAGACAAGCGCAAGTTCAATCCCCAGTACTGACTAAAACAAAAACGAAAACAAATAAAGAAAAGATAAAGAAATTTAAAAAAAATCTCATCAAGTCCAGAGAAATATCAAACATAATCAGACTGAGGGATATTACATGAATGCTTCACTAATAATCTTCCAGAGTCACAAGAGTACAAACTTAGAGAACCACAAGGAATTGCCAGAGACTGATATTGACGAAAGGGACAAAGCAACTACATACGATGTGGGGTCTAGGATTCGATCTAAAACAGAAGACAGCATTAGGAGAAAATTTGGTGAAATTCAGCCAAAGCGGAAACTACCGTTAATTTCTTTTGATAAATATGTTGTAGCAATGTAAGGGGTTAACACGAAGGGAACAGTATGAGGCATAAATGAAAGTTCTATTGGGCCCGGCAGGATGGCTCAGTGGTCTAAAGCGCCTGCTTAGGAAAGCTTGGGTGGCTGCAGGGACCGTGGTTCAATTCCCGGCACCACATGCTGCGCCAGCCCTGACCTCATAAATAAACAAATGAGAATAAATAAATAAACAAACAAAAGTTATGAAACAAGAAAAAAAATAAAATAAAATAAAAAATTCTTTAAAAAAATAAAAATAAAATAAAATTCAAAAGAAAGAAAGAAAGTTCTATTAGTTTGCAATTCTACCATAGATCTAAAACTACTTGAAAGTTTAGAAAAGGCGTGATTTGAGCATTTTCATCCATAGTTGATTTCAGTGTAATTACAAAGCTCAAACACTACCATCTTAATTATATCTGGGGTTAAGTGAAAACCTTGTCAAGTAAATAACTGTGCTAAAAGTTACAGAGTATGTTAACAATAGAAAAAATATACTGAAGAATAAGGGCCTCTGTGAAGAATATTTTCTTTGAAATAAAAGAACAAGAATGACTAATAATGCATGTGCAAGGACTTATCAGAAAGTCTCCTCCAGAATGTTTTAGCAGTTTCCCAAAGGATATCGGATGTCATACTCAACCTAGAGTTCTATTAAAAATTCAGAAGAGTTTAATTTTAAGGCTTTAAAAATGATGTTAAATTTTACATCTCTCTAGCATACGACATAGAAGATTTATAGATAATTTCAGAAGAAATGGCCCTTAGAATTAAGCGAATGAATTCATGCTGAAATGTTTGATTAAAGGGAGAGGAAGAACTAACGACTTCTCAGTTGCTAAGTTCTCAAGAAGATTTAGAATGATTTGTAAATTATTCAAAATGGATTAAGGTAGTACAGTTCTTATGGAACACTTTCTAAAAGTATTTCAGTTAGAAGTAATTCTGTCTCTATACCACAGGCTAATTTTATTCCACCTACATTTATATTATAGATTCCCTCATAGTCTGTCTACTTACAGTGTTTTGGATAAAAAGGGATTGAAATAAAAATTTAATGACTTATTAGTAAGGCAAAATCAAACTCTAAGCAAGTTAATAGATCAAATTGTAACACTGATTCTCATTTTTGTCTAGAAACAGAATTAATTGAAAATGTTTTCTTGTAGTGGATGTGTTCTATAATTTGTTTGGAGAAACATTAGTCAAAATGTGAGACTACTGCTATATTCTCTTCATACCCAACTCCTTTGAGTGCCAAGGATGGCTAGGCCTGCGAGGCACACACTCTGGCAGTGAGGTTCACTGCCTTCGCTTTGCTACATTGAAGCAGGCTTCTTCACTTTTCTATGATACATTTCTCTTGTTATTTTTTTTTAATCGAGAAAAATGAAACTCTGTGCTGTTACTGACTTATTATATTTTGAGAGGCTACGGGGTTTATTTTTCATTTATTAAAAAGGGTAGAAAGTAGTATTAAAACAGAAAAAGTACAAGTGATACAGAATTTCACTTAACAAAATAATATGAATTGCACAGCATTTTTGGTAATGCAGTGTTGTCTCTAAACTAGCTGTTCAGGGCTTGGGGAGACAGCTCATTTGTTTATGCACCTGCCTGGCAAGCACGAGGACCCAGGTTTGATCCCTTGCACTGCATGCCATGCCAGCCACTGAAACAGGGTGTGGCGCTGCATGCCCATAATTCCAGTGCTGTGGAGGCTGAGGCAGGAAGATCACTATGAATCCAAGCTCTGCAGTGAGACCTTGTACCAAATAAATAAATAAATAAATAAATTCATTTTTTAAAAACTAGCTGTCCATATTACCAGATATAAGCATATAAAATTGGAGGAAAAAAAAGAAAAAGAAATTAAGGAGAGAAAAAAGTCAAAGAATTGAAAGAAAAAAAAAAAAAAGAGAGACAAATTAAGCATTGACTGCTCCATAACAACTCTTGATCTTTCCAATTTGCTGAGAATAAACAAGATCAATTACTGTGAAACCAGGAATTGTGACTTCCAAAGCCCGCCCTGGCTCGTGTGGCAGTCAGCGGGTGCACTTGGGATGCTTCCACACGTGGCTGCTGAGCTGGATGGCTGCAGAAGCTGAAGGCGTGAAGGGCGTGCTCAGCACGGCAGACGCTCTGCTCTGCGAGCCCGTGTCAGAGATCACTGGTGTGACTGGAAAGCTCTGCAAGTTTCAATGCTCGGTGCTTCTTTTGTGCTTCTCTAAACAAACCCCAAGACGCCTGCAGGTTAGCACTGGCTAATCACCCATCTGGCCCACTGATAACTTATCATTACATTTTATAGCCTTTCACCGCCAAAATATAGGAAGGTGAATCTTGTGTTTTCCATCCAGAGTCTTTTTTTTTTAAATAAAAATGGAAAGGAATTTGTTAGTGACTAATATATGCCATCTATTCCCTGGAATAGATGAAGCCCATTGCAGCATTTTCAATTAAGTTTTGAGAACCTTAAAATTCAGAGACATGTTAGCTGGGCATGGTGGCGTATGCCTGTAATTCCAGCACTTGGGAGGCTGAGGCAGGAGAATCAGTGCGAGTTCGAGACCAGCCTGGGCTACAAAAAAGAGCTCAAGGCCAGCCTGAGCTGCATAGTGAGACCCTGTCTCAAAAAGGCAAAGAAAAAAAAAAAAAAAAAAAAGTTCAGAGAGATGTTAGTAGATGTGAAAAATCTATTCTGATTTTAAGATTCTGAAGAACAGGTTAGTGGAGACTGTTTTATTAGGCATAGCTTTTTAGTGCATAGCTTTTCAGATTCTTTGGTACGAATGACATTAGGATATTTCCACATAAATTCTCAGCGGTTCATTTGAGTTAAGATATCATTCAAATGATGACTCATTTCACTCTATAAAAGTGTAGTCAATTATCCTGAGAATGACAGATAAAGAAGCAAAACTCCATTCACCCACCCAAAATAGAATTTTATAACAATTGTTAATTTTCTATTGGTGTTCTGAAATTCGGCAGCATTTGTATTGCTTTGTTTCTGTGTTTGTTCTTGTTATTTGTTTTTGTTTTTCGTTTAAAAAAAGAAGACTGGAGAGATGTTTCAGCCATCTAAGCAAGTGCAAGGAGCCCAGTTCAATACCCAGTGCTGCGTGGCGTGCCAGCTCAGAAGCCTGGCTGCACTGCAGTGAGCCCCAAACCGGGCATGGTGGCACATGCCTGTATTCGCAGAGCTGAAGAGGCTGAAACTGGAGGTTCACTATGAGGCTGAGCTATGCAGTGAGACCCTGTATCCAATAAATAAAATAAAAACTAAAAATACAGAAATAGAAGTTTTAAAAATTAAAAAATAAAAAATAAATAGTTCTTAAAAGATTGATGACATTACAAACAGATAATCAAACAAGCACTTCCTCATCAGTATTACATTCTATATAATCAGTTCTTATTTGGTTTACCTCAGCAGATCCAGGAGCAGAACGTCTTGCCAGAGTGGCACAGCAGGTTCACCTCCAAGGGCTGCAGCAGAAAGAAATGGAGCTCAGCAGCCAGACCCAAGCCACACCCACCTGGACGAGTTTGAACTTGGGAGATCCAGATCTTGTGCTAAGGTCGGAACTCTGCCAAAGCTCTACACTGAAGGTCAAAAGACAATGCCATACAAAACGACAAAGAGAAGGAGAAAAATACAATCTCAGGAAGCTGGCAAGACGGCTCAGTGGTCGAAAGCCCCTGCTTAGGAAAATTTACGCAACTGCAGAGACTGAAGTTTGATCCCTGGCAGCACATGCTGTGCCAATCCCACCCCCAGGGCACACTGAGCCAGCATATATATATAGCTATATCAGGCTCCAAGCCCACCCCAAACAAATGCAGGAGACAAAAGTACGGAAGAAATTGGAAATCACACATGCGAAATCTCTGAAATAATAGCAACTGAAGTAAAGAAAAAACTGCAGAAAGGTATAGAGGAAGTAAGATCAGAAATAATTTCTGAAGTAAAAAAAGAAATGATAAAAAAAAGAAATGATAACTATAATGAAGGAAGTACTAAGTGCTTCTAAAGAAGACAATGATTACAAAAAAAAGAGAATAAAAAATGATGGAACCCTTGAATGCACAATATAGGAAAGAAATCGAATGCATGAAGCAGATTCTCAGTGCTGTACAGGAAATTACAACCTCCATCACAAACTGGCAAAACTATTTGGATGAAAGCGAAAATGGACTTTCAGACCCTGAGGACACCATTGTAGCTAATGAAAAGGTAAGAAAACATCTCTTTAAAACAACTAGAATGCAGGAAAAAAATAATTCAGCATCTTCAAGACGGTGCAAAGATGAACAACGTAAGACTAATAGGCATCAATGCGAAAGAAGGAGTCAACAGAAATGATATATAAAGAATAGGCAGAGTTAATAGCAGAAAACTTCCCAAATATGGGGAAACAATGAGACATTCTGGTGACAGAAGCATATAGAACTCCAAATAATATTAACCCGATTAAAACCACACCCAGACGTATAATAATCAAGATTCCAGAAATTCAGCACAGGAAGAGTATACTAAAAGCCACTAGAGAAAAGAAACAAATCATATTTTTCAAGGAAAGTCCATCAAAGTAACATCATATTTCTCTTTACAAACCATCAAGTCAAGAATAGCATGGAGCAAAGTACTACAAGTGTTGCAAGCAAACAAATTCCAACCCAGACTGCTATAACCTGCGAAACTCTCTTTCAAGCTTAATGGAGAAGTGAAATACTTCTACGACAAGGAGCAGCTAAAGAAGTTCATGATGACAAAGCCAACCCTACATAATTTACTAAAAGATATTCTAGAGAGGGATCAAAATGACCGCAGTCTTTCAACAGCAGTCTATTCTTTTGTATACAGCAGCGAAGTATATCCATCAGCATACTGTACAAAAGGACTTCTCCTGCACAGTATGGGTCATGATTCTGTCTGGGTTTAATTAATTAATATTTAACTAATTTTCCAAATAGTGTTTAATTTTAATTTTTTATGATTTATGCCATATCTTTGACTTACAATCTACTTGTAAGACATGTATGATATTTTCTGCTAGTATTGGGAACTTTAAGAAGTATATTTCCATTTTCCGTTGACTTTGTACTGCTTTTTGCTTGTCTTTTACACACACACACACACACACACACACACGTAAAATATGTATGTAACCTGACATATGATTGATACTGTTTTGTAGAAATCTTCAATGACCTTTTAAGTGAGTTCATTTGATATAATTATATTTTACATAGTCCTACATAACTATCATTTTGAGAGCTCTTTATTCATTATCCAGGACCACACAGCATCTTCTCTTGACTTCTGGATTACCGTCTTTGTTATTTTTATTTATTTATTTATTTATTTTGTATTTTAGGGAATGGTCTACAGGGTGTTTAAGACCTCACTACTAGATCAGACTCGTAGCGATCCACCTGTTTACAGCCCCCCAAGAACTGGGACTACAGGTGCATGCCATGATGCCCAGTCTCAGTTGCTGTCTCAGCATGCCCTGGGGGTGGGGCCAGCACAGCAGGTCTGGGGATTGAACCCCCAGACTCTGCACCTGCTTGCAGGCACTTAGTCTGCTGAGCTGTTTGGCCGGCCCATGACATGTTCTTCTCCTTTCACTTTGTTTTATGTTGTGTTTGTTCCTTCTTTGGCTAGTTTTTTATTAACCGGATGGTATTTTATGATTTCATTTTGTTTACTCAATTGATACCACATTATTTTGCTCAATTTAATGGTTGATTGTATTTTCAATATCTTTGATTTATTACTGCTTATTTTAAAGTAATAGTGTACCATTCATGTATGGTTGGAGAAATGTGTAATAATTTACTTTCATTTCTCTCTTTCTAGGCTTTATATTAATGCTATTTCATATTTTTGAAATATTATGAAACTCAAATTCTTTATTGTCTTGGTTTTAAACATTTGATTATTCCTTCACGAAATATAACCACCTAATCATTTTCCAGCTTGCTCATTCATTTTCTATAGATCTACATCTCTGTTGTATTATTTTTTTTCATAATTTAGAGATGTTGTCCCACTACTTCTGCTCTTATTAAATACACAGACAGCTATGCTCTTTACTCTCCTGCGTATTTCATATCTTTTTCCTCCTCCAACTGCCTCTATAATTTCACTGTGCTACTTGTTTACATAACTTGATTGGGATTTGTCTTCATATCGTTTTCGTCACTGTGGAGGTTCAAAACTTGAGGAGTTCGGGTTTGCATATTTTGAATATTTTGGCCATTGATGCTTCACATACTGCTCGTTTGCCTTTTCTTGTTCACTTCTGATCCTTCAGCTGTACATACCTTAGGCCTCTGAAAGTTGCGTCCCAACACACTGATATGCTGGTGAATATTTTTATCTTTTTCTCTATCTCGCTTTTTTCTCTTTTCTCTTTCACTTTCAATGTTTTTCATTCTGTGTCAGAATAGCTTCTCCCTATAGTATCCTTAATCACATAGTTTTATTATGCTTAGTGTATTTTTTTATTTCAGACATTGTAGTTTAGCACTCTCTCTTTCCTTCTCTCTCTCTCTCTCTCTCTCTCTCTCTCTCTCTCTCTCTCTCTCTCTCTCTCCCTGAAGTTCCAGGGATTGAACTCAGGACCTTGCACTTTCCAGGCGGGCACTTTTGTCTTTATCTTCCAGTTTTTGTCTCTAGAAGTACAATTTATATCCAGACCAGATCAAACTGCAAAGTGAAACCCTGTGTCAGAGAGAGAGAGAAAAAACGATTTTCTAAGTCATGCTAAGAATGAAAGACCTAAAGTGACCATGTAAAATTTTAACATTTTGACTTGTTCCATCCTTCACCTTCTTGAGCACATGGAATATTTGAGTGCATTATAATTGTTTTAACATAATTATGTAATAATTCTATAATGCATATCTATCATTTCTAATATATTTCTCTAACTTTTGAGAGCTTTTCTGGAGCTACTTGTGTACCCTGGACCAAGGACGGTCCTGCTCTATCGCCAGACTGCTCTGACATCCAGACATTAACTTGTGATTGTAGTAATCTGGACTTTATCTTGTTAAGTGCTGATAATTTATATTTCTATGAACACTTTGTTTTATTTATTAATTTTTTCTTTTTGACTTTCATTCTTTACATGGTTAACTTATTGGTAGAAACATCATTTTTAATAACTTTTGGCACATCAGAAGGAGGGCTTATTCAAAAGCTAAGTATTTCTCCCAGGGTCACACAATTCTAAACATTCTTCCCATTGCTCCTGAATTATGCAGCTGCCCCCTCTGGTTTGTGGGAATACGCATTAAACATTCAGGGAGTACCTGTGAGCTTCGGGTGGCTTTTCCCAATGCCTCTAGGTGGTTCCTGCCTGGCCCTGACTCCCAGATGGAAGCTCAGGAGGTCCACAGCTGTCCTGAGCCTTTCTCTCCTCTTTCCCCATTCCTGACAGCAGGGTCTGTCTGAGAGTGAGCTCAGTTATCTGACCTCTCTGCTCATCTGGCTGAGGAAACTATGTCCAGACAGTAAGCGGAAGAACTCGACGCTCACCTCGATTGCTTACCTCTGGAAGAACTCGACGCTCACCTCGATTGCTTACCTCTGCAGGAAGCACAGGTCTCCCTTGTCTTCTGTTAAACGTTTTTGCAACACTGCTTTCTGTGTTTCATCTGATTTTGCTGTTGTTGCTATTTCTTCCTCTCAGTTTTTCAGCCAGGTGCATGAGCAGGGTCTTGGGTACTCGGTCTTAGGCAGAAGCTCATTACTCCTTTCACTTATTCCAATAATCTTAAATCTCACCGAGTCATCTCAAGTGTTGTGAATTTTCTCCTGAACTCCTTTCCTTCCTAAAACATTGCGCCCTCTGTCCTCCTCATCACGTTGTTAACTGTCCTAGAAATAAACTACATGGTTCTTCATGGTGTGGCGTTAGAAGTGAGACTGAAAATTTTAAGAACTAAGCGTCTCCCTGTCAGTCTACTCAGTGAAAAGTTGGTGCAAGTTCTTCATTCTTTGTACATCGTACCAACGACCTGGCTTAATCATTCTCAATCTCTTAAACACTTTTGTTTTTAAGTTTTAAGTGATATTCAAGAAAACGCTAAAGAATTATTGAAATACCCTTCAGGAAGGAATTTTTATACATCATTATATTTCGTAACCTGACATAAATAATCTTCAGTAACACAATATAATATTCAATAATTTTCAAACATTTGTTTAAACACAGTTACTAATATATGTTGGAAAATACATCCCTAGCAAGTAGTTTTAAAATCACAGATATTATTTCCTAAATAATTGTCCTAAAGAGCATGTACTTACAAATAAACTTTAATATCTTTAGAATTAACCCAGAACTCTCTTTTCAACTGAAATGTCCAAGAATTAAAGAATGCCCTACACATTTCTTTGTCAACTACGCCATTTGCAAAGTGCTTTATCAAGTATTCTCAGTAACAACCATACTAACACAATCAGGAAGGCTACCACAAGAATCAAATACTCTGATAAAGATGGATTTTATTTTGTTATTTAAAAAAAAAACTCCTATTTTTCATGTCAGTGTTTTTGTTTTACTGTTAATGTAAGTTTGAGCACTTATAATTATAAAACAAACATGTAATTTATAATCCAAATCACTTTTCTTTGATAATTTCCTTCTTGATACCAGTTAATATTCACAACTTTTTTTAATCTACTAAAGAGTGTAACAGTTGTTATTTTACTTGTTGTGTTTTATGTGTTTCTTTAAAAATTTTCATTTACTGTTTTTAGTGTACTACTAGAGATCTGAAGTTTTCCAAGATAGAAATTAGTCTCTGAATTGATTCAGCTCTTTTGTCAACTGAATATGAAGAGTAGTCTGCTATTGTTACATTTTACGGCAAATATAACTAAGCTACTTTGTGAATGGCTGTCCAGGTTTATTTAGCATTACCAATAAAATTTTAAAAATATTTGTTAGTCAGGAAATTGGATTTCATTTTGCAGAAAAATGCATCGTACTTATCTTAATTAAATCTTTTCTTGATGATTAAAGGACCTGTCCAGTCTCAGAGCCTTTGCTCTGCATTTCAGTGAACTCTGGGTTGTATCTTGTAGGATCATAGGATCTTTCCTAAGTGCAGGGCAAAACTTAAGGATGC
>PVJA010012717.1:27879-51397 GCA_004027025.1 Myocastor coypus | reverse complement strand
ACTCTCCTTAGACGCACTGCAGTTCATTCATCCCTTTCCTCTGAGGTCCCATAATCTCCTTGACCAGGAAATTTGGGACACCTCTGAGTTATAGGATATTACAGCACAGGTTCTCTTATATCCTGGGTCTTTATTGACCTTGAAGGGCTAGGGCCGAAATATTGGCTATCCTTATAGCCCTTCTTATTCTCCAATTGTCTGTCTGTTAACTTACATTCTCAACCCTCCAGCAGAAAAGCTTTGTGATACTATTATTCTATAACATAGGTACTGGGCTTATCATCACTGGCTTTCTGAGAACAAAGACGTTCTTAATTCCCTCCTTCATGCTCATGAGGAAAGCAGGCCTGAAGCTGGGGCTCAAAGGCTCCTCTCATGAGCATTGGCTTGGGAAACTGGAGCTGCAGACCACGGCCTAGCTCTGGCTCCTCCTCTCTCTGTGACCTCTGGGAGCCTCAGGATCCTTGTCTGTGAAGACAGGGCAATTCTGTAGCACAGCGCTGGAGCATGAGGTGTGCTTAGTGCGAAGGAAGCGTTTATCCGGAATGGTGTGTTCTTTGGCCCTGTTGTTCCCAGCTCTTCCAGAAAACCATCCTCCCTATAAGGACACAAATGGTTTCTAGCCTACCTCAGAAGAAGCCTAGACTTAGGAGCCTCTTTAGAATTTCTGCTGTGTCTCATCCAGGGTGAGCAGGGGTTCTGAAGGAAGAGTTCTGCCTAAATCCTTGTTTAGAATAGCTGAGCCGTAGAGCCAGCAGCCCACTCTCAGAGCTTCCTCGATCCACAGCGGATGGCGTCACAGGGAGCATAAGTGAACCCACCCCTTGGTGCTGCAGCTCAGGACTGCTTGAGACTCCAGGTACCAGGATCTGGCTAAGACCAACTACTCTTTGGAGATGACATCCGGGTACTGACGAGCCATGTTGGACAGTTTGACTCTGAGCTGTGAGTTCAGAGCCCACAGAAGCCAGATGTTCCTTCTCTGCAAACCCAGCCAACCTCACCTTCATGAGGGAGTGCCAGGGACCCTGTGTAGTAGAGTCAGGAGAAGACAACTAACTCACTGTTCTAGGACCCCTGGGGCTGAGCACCCCCCAGGACAGACATCCTGGCAGAGATCCATGGAGCAAGTTTCTCTGAAGACAGTTTTTTAAAAGCACTTTGTGAGATGTTGAACATTATAGGATATATTTTTTTAACTTTTAAATTCCTAACTAATGTGTTATTTAATGAATTGCCTTGCATGTGTGGTTCTGTGGGTTTTATACATGCATAGATTCATGTGTCAACTGCCCACAGCAGGACACAGAGCGATTCTGCCACATACAGAAACCCAGGCACGTGTTCTCACTCTAACCTCAGGTAAACAAGTGTGCTCTATGCGGACAGCTTTGCCTTTTCCAGAATGTCACATAGATAGAGTGCTACAGGCTGAGACTTCAAAAGTGCCTTCTTTCACTCGGCATACTGCCTTTCTGATTCATCTGTGCTGTTTTTGTGGACTTCTGCATGGTTATACCACAGGATTAAAAAAAAAATATTTACCTATTAAAAGATATTTGGATTTTATCCAATTGGGGTGAATATGCATATAACTATTAATTTTATTTTATTCTTTCATGTTATGTATTAGGTACAGGGTCTCACTATGCATTTTGGACTCTGATTCTCTGTTTTCAGCCTCCCTAATGCTGGGATTACAGGCACGCATTACCATGCCTGGACTTGATTGCGGCATAAGGGACCGGGGTCCAACGCTGGTCCTCGTGCTTGCCAAAGCGGGTGCTTGGTCCATCGCACTATCGCTCAGGCCCATGTAACTATTAAGCTTAGTAAGTGCCGGTGTGTGACCCCAAACCCACACTCCTGCGGGCCAGTCCCTGTAGGAGGGCCTTCCGTGCCGCAGCCTTTGCCCCGGAAGCCCTGTCCTGACTGCAAATGCTTCCCAGTCTTCGGAGGACTGTGGAGTTGGACGGAGAAGAAGGCACAGATGTCTCTTAGAGAAAGAAGGGCTAACATGACCTCACTTCCGTTTTCTCTCCTGGTGTAGGCCAAAACCAGAGTAGCCTTCCACTCTACCTTGCCCGGTTGCTCCAGTTGTACAGGCAGAGCAGGGCCCCAAGCTGCCTCTGTGTGGGCGGTAAATCCCGCGTTCGCGCTGGCCATGACGCTCCACGGTAGCAGGCTGGCTGGTCTCCCTTCCTGGAGCTTTTCTCCGTTCACCTCCAGGACTTGCTCCCCCTGTGCACCGCTGTACCACACAGGATCTCTCCAATGGCCACACACTGTTGCCCGCTCTCATGCCCTTTGCTCCCCTCATGCACTTTCCAGCAAGGCCCTAGCCTGGCTACGATCAGGGAGGACTGCGTGGTGCCAGGGCCCGTTGCCCTGCTCTGGCCCACTAGCGGCTGGTGCTCTGCAGGCGCACGTTGTACCCAGGAGGGCTCTGCGGGGTCCCAGGGGCCATGCCAGTCCTCAGCGTCTTTCATCTGGCTTCTTCCAAGGCTGACGAATCTCGAAGATGCTTCAGAAGCTTCAGCAGAGCAAACACACTCCCCACTCCCTTGCCTCTGGGTCTTGCTTTGTGCCTTCAAATGGGACTGATTTATTTCCCTCTGTCAAGCTCTTACAGGGAGGACATGTGTCCTTGTGTTCTCAGCTCTGCTCCCTCTGTTCCCTGCTCAAACCCCTGATCGGCTTTTGAAATGATAATGAGCTTCTGGTTTTCTCCCCTGGTTTTTGGGTTTCTAACAGACTAAGTATTTTGTCTCCTGCTTGATCATCGCAGGAAGATGAATGCCATGTGCGGTAACTCCTCGACATCATCCTGCCTGCCTCCTTGCTGCAGCCCAGAGAGATGAGCAGATGGATGCCGGACAGCCAGGATTTATTTTTCACTGCATACGATCAGGCACAAGGCACGGCGTAGGCAATGGCTGCTTCTTGCAGCTCAAGGTGAATTTCTTTCTCCTTGAAGCAGTGACGTCACAGTTCCCTGGAGGCCAGCTCCTTGGAGAGCGCTTGATGGCATTTTTCTCTAAGTGAGCCCCCTGGGGAGGGTCAGGCTCTGCAGGAGGGACCTGGGAGGCCTGGTGGTGGAATTGGTTGCTGTTCCCCTACAGTGTCACCTAGGGTGGGGCTGGAATGATTGCATTATTTAGAGTAAGCAGAGCCCACACACACAAAAATTGTGTGGTGGAGTCTCAAGGTTTTGTTTGAAGGGAGCTGAAGGGACTTGCAGTTTTACAAATGGGAAAGTGACAACTGAGCATGCGTTTGTCACCTGATCCTATCCAAATGAGCCTCACTGTTCTCAGGGGCCCTTGAGATTGCATCCACTCACAGCGCCGGGCATGGCCTTCGCCAGAACGCCAGAACTGCTCAGCTCTGTGGGAGGGAGGCTGGCCGCCTGTGGAAGGAGTGGCCAGGAGCCATCCTAACCGTGGTTTTTAACTAGTGCTCAGTGGAAACTGGAGGTCTCCTGGAAGGCCAGCAGAGGAGCCTGGAAACTAATGTGGAATGCCTGATATTTTACATTCCCAGCAAGTTTGGTTTTGTGTTGTTTCTTTTAATGCTAACAGGATGTGCCAGCATAATGTTCTCTTTAAGTCATAGGTTAATTTAAGTATAAAGGGAGCTCAGACTTCCAAAATTTAATACAATTTGTGAAGGAGAAACCTTTCCAATATGGGTGCATGACACTGGAAGCAACACTTAGAGTTAGGCCTAGGAAAAAGAAATTTCTAACATAATTTTTGCAAATACAGATTGTCTATCTCTAACCCAAAGATCTGGAATCTGAAATGTTCCAAACTCCAAGGCTCTCTGAGCACCAGCAAGTTGCTGTGAGTAGAAAAGTTCACATCACAAAAGTTTGCTTTATGTACAAGATTACTTAATGCTTTATTTGAAATTACTGTCCGGCCATGTGTACTGGGTGCACAGAAAACATGAACAAATATGGTGTCTAGATTTGGGTCCTATCCTTAAGATAATTTAGTATGTTTGCAAATGTGGTGAAATTTAAAATAATTGAAATCTGAAGTGTTCTGGCCCAAAACTTAGGGAGCAAGAGACCCTCAGGTTGTATACTGGACTACTACATGAGGGGTCTGAACCTGACTCTGCAGCCCCCCGGGAGGCCCATCTTTCTCCCCTGCTCCTCACAAAGAAGAAGCCTAAAACCAAATCTGCCTCTTCCTCACCCAGTGGCTGCCTTAGACAGGGGGTAGGCGAGGCCCACCCAAGTGGGCCAGAGTGGGGATCTCTTGGGACCTGTCTCTACAGCTCTCCTCTCTGCTCCTTGCTCCTTTTCTGTACCCTTTCCCTGGCTAGTGACCTGTTGAAAAGGCGTCAGGGGCAGGACACAGCATGTGCACATTTGCAATCAATGTGAGAGGCCCATGGCTGTTATCGGTTGTATTAGTTACTTTTTGCTCATTGCCGGGACAAATACCCAACACTCAAAATGAAGGAAGGAAAGGTTTATTTAGCTCACAGTTTGTGGAGGTTTTCAGTCTATCTTCGGTTGGCCCAAGGCTGAGTGGAGCAGGGCGGAGAGCATCCAGTTCATGGCGGCAGAACAGCAACAAAATGGTAGCAGAGGTAGCCAACCAAACAGGGCAGCAGAGCAGCAGCACCAGCTAGAGCTCCAGTCTGTCTCTCTGTCTCTCTTTTTATTACATCCAGGTTCTCCGCCTTAGCTCCCACCCTAGGCTACACCCATAATCCCAGAAGTACTTCCACCCATAATCCCATCAGTACTAAAACCTATAATCCCAGGGATCATGGATCAAGTCTCAAACTCTAGAAGTCCCCGCCCAGTGACTCCATGAGGCTTTGGGGGGACAACTAGACATAAACCATAACATCGGTCATGCTGTTTGGCCCTTCCCTGCTGACCTGCCCCAGATGGGCTAGGGAAGGCTCTAGGGGTTAAGCCCAGAAGTAAAATTCCTCTGGAAGGGGCTCCCATAAACCTGCTTCTGAGGCCCTTTCCCTTGGGTATTTCTGTGACTCTTTAGGACTGAAATTCAAGGAAAAGTTCCACTGCAAGTGAGGAAGCTCTTTTAAGTCACTGTCCATCCACGGCTTGCCTTTTCTGGTTGGATAAGTTTATTATTTTATTTTTTGAATGTTTACTTAGTGGTGAGAGCCAGCCAAGCAGAGCACTTGGACCTCTGATGGGAGCATGTTCATGTCCTCTGTTGCTGGTGTCCACTGGCGAGAGGCTCAAAGTGGTCTACCAAAGGCTTCCCTTTCCCTGTTAAAAGAACAGAAAAATCAGTAACACTGGTCACGTGTACGCCTACATTCCTGCTGGCAGGGAAGGCAGTCATTCCTTGGTATATGCAGAGAGATTAGTCAAGAACTCCCGTGGATGCCAAATTTGAAGATGTTTGATATTAAAGTAGGCACTATTTATATCTATTGCCCATTTCCCCTTCTTTGTGTTCTTTTCTCTCTTATTGTGCAGTGCTGGACACTGAACCCACAGCCTCTGGCGAGGCAAGTGCCCTGCCACTCACCTGCAACCCAGTCTCTCGTGTACTTATTTATTTATTTATCTATTTATTTATTGTATTTTAGAGCAAGGTTTACAGAGTGTTCAGGGTCTCACTACTAGATCGGACTCAGTGATCCACCTGTTTACAGCTGGGATTACAACAGGAGAGTGTCACCACGCCCAGTCTCAATTGCTATCTCAGTGTGCCCTGGAGGCAGGGCCAGAACCACAGGCCCAGTGGTGCAACCCCCTGGTCCCTGTTTGCAGTCTCACACATACTTTAAAATATTTTAAAAATATTTATCATACATGTATAGCAATGTAATTGCTAGGTACACAGCTATTATACCAGACTGTTTAGGAAGTAATGGGGACAAAAAGGACCAACTGTTTCACAAGCTCTGATAGGTCAAATCTATGACATAGAATCCACAAATTTAGAGGACCGTGAGTTGGGGAGGGCACTGGTATGATCACTGCAAAAATAAAATGAAATACACATAAAACACAGGGTCAGCTGTAAATGTTCACGCCTGGGGGGGAAAAATGTTCTTGAACTGGAGCCAGTGCTTAGTCAGAACCTCTGGTCTGCCTTTGCAACACTAACATAATGACAGTTTTGTGACCATACCCCATGCTTGCCCTGAACAGGGAGTCACATGATTGTCTGTTTTTGCGGGGCAAGACTCAGGTGTCTGAAGACTGTGCAACCTCCAGCCTCCTCCTGGGCTGCTCAGCCTACCTTTTTTCTTTCTTTCTTTCTTTCTTTCTTTCTTTCTTTCTTTCTTTCTTTTTTGTCTTTTTGAGACAGGGTCTCACTGTGCAGTTCAGGCTGGCCTTGAGCTCACTATTGTAGCTCAGGCTGGTCTCAAACTCGTGCCGATCCTCCTGCCTCAGCCTCCTGAGTGCTGGGATTACAGGCATGCGCCACCACACCCAGCATGTTCAGCTTTCTCCTTCTGTGCTCTGGAACTTTTAGCCAATGATGGACCTCCTCTGTGTGGGCCTTAGGAGTCCTGCAGTAAAATGTGCAACTCTTCCCACCCACTGCTTCTGCCGCCTTCCAGGAACAGGACTGAGCCTGCTACAGAAGGCTTGTCTCATGAACTCAGGACCCTGAGGTCCTCACAGGCCTTACCATACTTTTTAGCAGCACAGAAAAGATTCTTAGGGACACTGTGGTGCACCCTGTAGCCAGAGCACTGGGAGGCTGAGGCAGAAGGATCCCAAGTCTGAGCGCCTGTGGAAAGGAGCAATTATGTGTTTGTTAATCTATGTATGTTTATAATTTTTATTTTTTGAGGAACTCAAAAATTTTGTGAGGACAGTTAGAGTAAGTTTCAGTGTCCGCCTCTTAGCAATTGACAAATAGTAGTTGCTTAATTATACTTGAAGATTCATCTAGGCATTTCCATTTGATCCCAACAGGGTGAACTGAATACTTCTATGCCCTCTGCTGGAGCCGTTTGACCCAGGGGCCAAGCTCTCCCGAGATTTTGTAATGTTTAACAAACATTGCATACCGTAAAATGTTTGTAGGAGGAGGCGGCGGTACTGTGACAAAGGTCATCTCTGTTTTCTAAAGAAAGAAAGAAAAATCTCCCAGTATGTTGTCCTGATTGAGTCATAGGAAACATGAAAGGTGCAAGAAAGAGAGCCCTCTCATTTTGCCCAAGAATCGTTTCCCAAATTATTTGACCCTGTCTTAGTCACTTTCTTGCTGTTGGGACAAGTACACGACACCAACAGTGTAAAGGCAAAAGCTTCATGTCAGTTTACATCTTTAGTCCATAGTCTCTGGTGGACTGGGGCAACTCACGTCATTCAGGGCAGAGAGCAGAGCGTGAGGGTAGAGCAGGCGGATTAATCCACCAGGAGAGTAGCGCATGCGTGACCAGCCACCTTCCATCCTTCTCCTCTGAGGACATGAGTATTTGCGTTTGCAGGCATGTTCTGGGTGGAGCCTGTGTGTCTCTCTCTCTGTCTCCCTGTCTCTGTCTCTGTCTCTCTGTCTCTCTCAATCTCTGTCTGCCTCCCTCCCACAATACATTTAGTCTCCCTCAAACCCTGAGGCTCTGTTGGGCAGAGTTGAGAAGCATTTTCTTCTGATCTGTCTCTCTTTCCATCAGACCTCTCAGATACGTTTCGTGTGACTTTTAAAATCTGGGACGGTAGTAAGACCTCCGATGATTGGACTTCAGGGCCCGACCGAACCTGTATTATTTGACCCAGTTTCTTTTACTGGCAGCCTTCTATTTCTGCCACTCTCTTTCATGTTCCTTTGAACAAATCCAAGTGGAGAAACCCAATCAAGTAATTCTGCGTATTTAAGTAGCCGCTAGACTGAAATCAGTAGCGTTTCTAGTGTTTCTGCCGCTAAGCAGTTATGTAAATGTTTTAGAAATTCTTTAATGTAATTTTTAACTCATAAATTAACTAAGGTCTCAGAAAATAAGTAATATGCCCACAAGCTGGGGACCAGATAAGCCTAATCCAGCCTACTAGGTAAGTGGGATTTTCATTGACCTCTTAGGTATCTCGATCTGCCAGAATCTTTTTTTTTTTTTTTTTGAAATTAACTTTATTGGTACATTTTAAGTATACACAATAATCTCTTGCATCACAGGGAATTTGTACCTGTACATAATGCATCTTTATTTATTTTCCCCTTCCCCTCTCCTGCCTTTAATCCCTCTTCCCCTCTTTATTTACAAAAGCTTTGCTTCCATTTCTTTCTTCTTTTTGTGTTTGCCTTTTCTCCCTTCCTTTCTTTCTGCCTCTTTTCTTCCTGGTTCTCCTTTTCATTTAAACCTTTCCTTCCCATTTCACAATGTCTCTTGTGCATCCTGGTCCTTATTTACAGTTTCAGTTTCTCACACCAGAGAGACAGTTCAGCATTTACCCATGTGTGTTCAACTTATCTCACTTAAGAATATGGTCTCCAAGTGCATCCATTTAGCTATAAATGTCTCAGGCTTGGCCTTCTGTAAGCAGAGCTGTGCTCCATTGTACAAAAAAAAATGTACACACATTGTACACTGTACACACATCTTCCCTGTCCATCCATCTGTTGGTGGGCACTGGGGTGTTTTCAAGATCTACCTATTACAGTCCGTGCTGCTATAAACATGGGCATGCGTGTATCACTGCTGTACGATGCTTTTAATTCTTTCGGGATGACACCAACCAGGGCAATAGCTGGGTCAAAAGGAACCTCAAGTCCTAGTTTTGTCAGGAGCCCCCACACTGATTTCTACATCCAAAAAGTGTGCCTTCCAAGAGGGCCCTGCTTATGCATATCCGAGAGAAATGAAGAAATGTGATCTAATTTTCTTTTCTGTTGAAATATACATTTTTGTCATTCGCCTCCCTGCTCTCTTCCAGGAGTTTTGAGGCCAATGTCTTACGTGTGACCTTCAAGACAGAACCTTGTCCTCCGGAAGGCGTTTGATCTACTGCATGCACTGGGGACTCATCTGCGTCCACCCCAGTCCATGTAGGCATTGTTTTTCTGTTGATTCAGAAAAAAAGAACATGGGATTTTCAGTGTCCTGGGTATTCTTTTCACCATGCCTTGGCCTTCCTCTGGATCAGAACATCTTCTCCTCATCTGTGGATTAATTGATCTCATTTCTTGCCACACCTCAGGGTTTTGCAGACAAATATCTGCCTGGCATCGCTTGCACTGACTTCTGCGGCTGCTTCTCACGTCTCTGACCTCTGGACAGAGATTCCTTCTGCTTGGTCACCTGGCCCTCTTTCTGTGGGCTGCATCATGGCTCTCGCTTTAAGCTTTGACCTCTCTACAGAAACTTTCCACAAGCCTGGTAGAGTGGTGAACACCTGCAATCCTCACTCCTTGGGAGGCTGAGGTGAGAGAATCACAAATTTAAGCCCAACCGGGAGGACTTAGTGACTTGGTGAGCCATTGTCTCTAAACTAAGAATTTTTTTTTCTTTTCTTTTTTTTTTAAGGACTTGGAATATAGCTCAGGGTGAAGATCTGAAATTCAATAACTAGTGCCTTACAAAACAAAACAAAGCACGCCCCCTTCCCCCCAACAAACCCAAGGTATAAAACACAACCTTTTAGATCAAACTCTTCTGGCTCCTTTCCCTCCACAAAGATGGGCTGTCTCTGCCACTTCTCTCTAAATGTTCAGCACTTGGGGAATGTTCTTGTAGACCCAAGTGGTGATTGGTATACATTTCCACCCCTTGGCATTATAGGGCATCTTTTGATCTCTCTCACACTGTGACTACGGAGTGAACATTGTGTAGGGAGCGAGCAGTCTGTTTCTGTGGTGTCCCAAAGCAGGTACACAATGCTGCACGGAGTCATGACTGCTTGCACAGGGTCTGACAGATATCAGCAGCAACCACCACTACCTCATTTCCAGAAGATTGGAAGATGAGCCTCCAGGAGGTGAGGTTGCTTAGCTTGCCCAAGGTCTGGTCACAGTGCCTCCAGGGTTTCCAAATCAGAAACAATCCTCTCAACTTTCCATGTTTCCAGATACAGTAAAGTTTGCAATGAATGAAGAGAGAAAAACAGAAAATCACTGATCCTAGGGACTAGAGCTAATATTGATATTTTAGAAAAAATTTGACAATGCTCCTTCCTAGGAGTCTGTCAGGAAAAGGATTTCCTCATTCTGGAAAAGAACTGAGTTCTGGATCTCACTGCCTGTCCTTTTTTTTTTTTTTGGTCTTTTTGAGACAGGGTCTCGCTATGCAGTTCAGGCTGGCTTTGAGCTCACTTTGGTAGCCCAGGCTGGTTTTGAACTCACACCAATCCTCCTGCCTCAGCCTCCCGAGTGCTGGGATTACAGGTGTGAGCCACCACACCCAGCCCTGCCTCTCCTTTTGATCCCAGTTCTGTGCTCTTAATCTCCATGTCCTTTCCTTAACCACAGGATCAAAGTTGTATCTAAAAATGAAAATTTCAACAATTGTTTATAATGCATTGAAAAATGAGGACAATTTCATGTCACATACTTTATAGCATGACCCAATGCTGGACTGAGCAAAGTCAGATTGGACCGATTTCTACTAAGACAGGATAAAATACTTTGATCCCGACATATGCAGTTGATTGATAATATTTGGTGAAGCACAATAAACACTACACTGGTACATCTCAGGACTGAAGATTTGTGAACTCAGAGAGATCATATTCTGGGTACGACAGTCACCAGAGAGCCTAGAACTGATGCACTTCAGATGGCAGTAAGCACTAAAAGGAACTGCTTGGAGAGATATGGGTGGGGAAGTGAGTACCAGGGTTGAAGGAGGGGGGTCGCTGGGCTTCTCTGCAAGGCAGGCATTGAGGGCAGAAGCAAGCTTCCAAGCAGAAGTCCAAAACAGATCGCTCTATGCAGGAGCACTAGGATGCAGGATGGGGCCTAGCTGACCTTTGGAAAGAAGGTCAGAGTGGCGACTGTATCCTGAGGGAGGGACAAGGACAGGAAGCAGCATAGGGGTTGGCATAGGGATCTGTGATTAAAGGACACAAGGGAATGGTGTAATCTGACCTTTATTTTGGAACCATCACACGGGCTGGCCTGGGGACAAAGGGAGGATAGGGAGGCAACAAGAAAGCAGGAAGCTATTCTCTTTCTTTCTTTCCTTCTTTCTTTCTATCTTTCTTTCTTTCTTTCTTTCTTTCTTTCTTTCTTTCTTTCTTTCTCTCTTTCTTTTTTAATGTATTTAGAACAGGGTCTGTAGGGTCTCACTATGTAGATCAGACTCATAGTGATCCTCCTGTTTCCAGCCTCCCGAGCCCTGGGATTACAGGCCCATGCCACCACACCAGTCTCATTCACCATCTGGGCATGCGCTGGGGGCAAGGCTAGTACAGCTTGTGCTGCCCAGGATGGGACTCCAGTCCATTCACTCTGCCTAATCAGGCACTTTAGTCTGCTGAGCTATCTGGCCAGCTCTATTCCATTAGTATTAATCCAGGTGAGACATGATCTCAGGATATAGCAAGTATTAATGAAGATAGCAAGAAAGGGTATTAGGATGTTTTTGAGTTGGAAATGATACAGCAGCTTAATGGGTGGAATGTGGAGTGAAGACGAAATGAAATCACCAATCCTTAGTTCTGCTGAGAAAGGAAAATATTTGCTAGCGCTGAGGCATAAACGCACCATGTCTGAAGTTTACTCCAGTGTTGCTGCTGTAAGCCATCACATGACTTTGACGAGTGAGTTTCCGTTGGTTAGCTCCACAAATAGAAATATACGGACATTTTAGATAAATATTGTACTCTTCTTTTGTAAAATAATGGTGTTTATATCCTCTCATTGCAAATCTAAAACTAGAAATAACTCAGGGGCAGATCGCTTTTAGTTTAAAAGCAGAAAATCTGTACCATGACCGAAATAGACAATAGCCCGTATGTAGCATGAATCATTTACACTGTTCTGAAAGCAGAACCAGCTGTCTGAAATGAGTGTCTCCCTCCTCCCAGTGGCTGAGGAGAATGAATCGGTTGCTGGCGTGACCTGGAAGGTGACAGGGAAACACCACCTTTCTCTGATGGTCAGGCTGAGTCTCAATGTTTTGCGATGATTTTCTCTGAAACATTTTCCACCATGATTTTAGCAACTCCTATGAAACCCTAAGGATTGAGGACAAGGTATGTCTTCTGCAGAATGCTCCAAGGGAGGGATGCTCCCCTGATCCTTGTCTATCTGTCTAGACCAATCAGAAAGATCCTTAGAGAAAACAGATGAATCATTGATCTGAGAGATTTGAAGGCCTGTGTAAAAGGTATTATGTATCGTGATTGGCGAGGCAGTCAGAGACTTGTAGTGTTGGCAAAGAGTCCAAAGGCCTACAGGAAAGAGAGTGGAAAAGAAGAGCCAGGGATAGCTCAGTGCTCCAGTGCCTGCTGCCCGGCCAGTGCAAGTGAAAGGTCTTGAATTCCATTCCCAGCACAAAACAAAACAACAAAAAACAAACAAACAAACAAGGGAGAAGCTTAAAGGAGACCAGAGACAAGGAATCAAGGGCTTCTGAAAGATGCCCCAAAGTTACCACTAGTCCACAAGTAAACCTACCAATTTCAGCCCCAACTCTCTTCTCCTGCTCTCACGTTTGCTTCGGTCCTATGTGGCTTCTACATGCAACATAAATCCTGCCAGCTTCTCCGTTCTCATCTGAGACTCTAAAGAGATATTAAACAAATTGTGGATCTACTCTGCGTCCTCTCTGATATTTTGAAAACAGCTCAAATAAGGCTTACTGAAGGTGGCACGCCTTTGAGTAACTTAGAACTGAAAATATGACCACATCAAAAGTCTTTAGATGGCAGGATTTTAATGGCTGAATAATATGCTGGAACAGTGGAGTAATTTCTTCTCGAATGCTAGGATGAATTATTTATGCTTTGACAACATTATGTCTCTAAAGCAGCTTTTAGTTATTCGCCACTTCTGGGCTACAGCTGATCCTGCTGCCCATTCTTGTAATTACATTAACCTCTTGACTTTACATGACAAGCTTTTCCTGCGCACCGCGATCAATAGCCCATCACTACACCTCTTTAATAGGGCCGCAGTTACACTTCAGTTCAGACACAATTAATTTTTGTCCCCTTTTTATTTTTGGTAGGGCACAGAGTGAAATTTCTTTCTGGAGCATCTGAAAGCCAAGCAAGTCATTCTGAGGGGGAAAACACACACAGAAAGATACGCAGATCCTGTGGAAAGAAGCGAGGCCGACGAAGAAGCTGGCTGATAACCCACTTCTGCAGGCTCTTGAGATTAAAATCACTAAGAGAAGTGATGGATTTTAAAGCCCTAGATTGTGTAGGGGTCTTTAGCTCTCTGCCTCAATAAACGTTGTAGTTTCAGGAGGATGAATGTCACTGTGGACCACCTAGTATCCTATTCAAGCTGTACCGATCGGTTACAGCATGTAAATGTAAACAGAGAAAGCACAATGTTCATGGTAACACACCTTTGCAGTCAGCTAGTTTAATCCTCATCGTTGTCAAAAATACTCTTTTGTGATTTTTTTCTCTGCTTAATACAGGGTCTCACTCCGTAGTTCAGATTCATGGCAATCATCTTGACTCAGCCTCCCTAGTTCTGGGATTACAGGCACGTGCCGCCATACTGGGTTTCAGTGGTCAGCACGGTGTGCCTGTGTTTCCACGGCCAGCATGGGGTCCTGGGGATCCAACTCAGGACTTTGAGCTTGTCAAGCAGGCATTTAGGTGGCTAAGCTACCTCCCCAGACCCAGTGACTTGAATGTTTGTTATTTCGTTTGTATTTTGCAAAACCAGGGATTGAACTCAGGAACTTGTACTTGCCAGGCAGGGACTTGTGCCCCTGATCTATCTCCCTGGCCCCTGTGACTTATATTTTAGATAAAATTTTGTATTGCCTAGAAATTAACCAAGCCAGTGGATCACTTTAGCTCAGGAGAATTACTTTTACAAAGATAGGTACTGTGTTTAAAGCTATAATCGGACACATTTGTGGATGGAAGATTTGGTATATAGCCGAATTCATTTCCCTTCTAGTTCTGTAATGCAATCAGGGAATGATGCCTGTTCCTTTCTACCACATTATATAATTATGGCCATATATCTTAGAAATAATAAAATAAAACTGCCTATTACTAATAGCTATAACTTAGGTCCCATCCAGAGTACCTTATAGATAATGCATCTCGTTTAACATCACCTTAAGAGATAACTGGTGGCTGCTTAAATCCTGTCAGACTACCCTAATTTTCTTTTATGACACTGTCAAAATTGGTATATTGCAGAATGGTGATCTACATAATATAGATGTTTGATGCCTATACATATTACATGATCAGCAAATTTGATATGAATGAAGTAATATCTTGAGTGTTTGCAGAAACCAAGAAGAAACAATTATCAATGTCTCAGAGCTACAACCTCAATTTTCAGATTGTAAATGAGAGACCCTGATTTCAACTCAGACTCAGAAATTAGGTAAGGAATAGGAATAGCTGTCTTAACTCGACATCCTGGACTGTGGGACAAGATACCCTGGTAAAAATGGGGCAGAATAATTGCAGCGTTACCTCCTTTACTTCTCAGATAGTCCAAAAACCACAGAATGGCCAAGGTAGGTTGAATACCTAATGACTGCAAATAAAAACAATTTCCTTTTCTTGGAGGGTTTCTAAGACTTACAGAGTCGATTAACGATGGTGATTATAGGCTATCTCTCAGGGGGACTTTAAAAATGTTATATAATTTATTGATTGGAATTGTTGTAAATATAATCTGTATCC
This sequence comes from Myocastor coypus, assembly GCA_004027025.1. Lineage (NCBI taxonomy): Eukaryota > Metazoa > Chordata > Mammalia > Rodentia > Myocastoridae > Myocastor > Myocastor coypus. The sequence continues at coordinate 36,609 of PVJA010012717.1, read as the reverse complement.
AAAGATAAGAAGAGAGCTGTAATAGGTCACTCTGTTGGGCCTTTCTAATTCATCTAAGTTTCTTTTAATTTAGTTCAGGGGGAGTGGTTGATATTTGTGAGGCTATATAGCATCTAATAAGGTAGTAAAAGTTTACGCTCAGCATTAAGCTCTAGGGATAGTCGTTTCTTTTCTTTTCTTTTTATGGGTGGTCTGTAGAAGCCAGGAGAGTAACAGTCTCCAGACCCATCAGGATGGAGCACATGCACCATAAAAGCATTTGGCTTCTCCATTGGTTCTAAATCATATGGTAACAAAGCCTTTCATGTAGCTGAAGCTAAAGAGTCTGATATCATTCTGCAAAACAGCACTTCGCCAAAAGGATCTAGACTCTTCCAGATCGAATATAAATTCTCCTAAAATATCTGGATCTATTTCCAGATTGAAAAAAAAAGAAGTGAGCTAATGAGATTTCCAGATGTGATCACTTGCTAAGAGAGTGTCATGCTTTGGTTAGTGGCTTACTGCTTTGTGGGTGTGCATGATAAGGTTTGAGTCGGCATCCTGATTTTATCCATGGGCACAAACTAACATTTTCAAGCTTTTCAGGGCAGATATTATTGACCAATTTACACCAAAAAGGATTCTTTCCTTCATAATTAGGCAAATGAAAGCCCTAATTCCAATGCATCTTTCTCATTTTCTCAATTAGTTACTCAGATTTTTTTTTTTTTTTCTTTTCAGAAGTCACGGCCTTTTCAAGTCATTCACTGGCATACCTCTTGATCACCAATGTATGCATCAGTAGAAAAATCTGCTTTGGATATTTCACTTGGATATGTTTGGTTTCAACATGGCATCTCTGCCTTAGTTCAGTTGTGAACACTATGAAACAATCTCTCTGCTTGGCAAAGGCAAATATTTCCTTCCTGAAGGGTGAATCACTCAGAGAATAATAAATCTTGCACTGGTGTTCTTGTTTAATGTTACAGTTCCTTCCTAATGGAGACATATGACCCCAATAACCCCTCTTCCCATTCCAAAAGTACAACCTCAAACCCAAATAAATAACTTCTCCCATCAAAGAATCCAGAAACAAAATGTTTTTGAAAAAAAAAAGAAAAAAAACAATGGTGACATTGCCTTTAGGCTTATTGTACTGAATAACTTTAACACAGTCTTCCTAAAACCAAGCAAGATCTTAGTGCACTGCTGCAGACAGAGGAGTGGCACCAGAAATCAAGATTCTAAAAGTAGATTTCTTAAAGGATCCAAGAATTATCCTGAAAGGCCCAGGGAAGGTGAAACAACAGGTGGAACTTAAGGAACTGGGAAATTTTTATTTTGGTCCTTAGTAAGAAGAAGAAGCGGAATCATATCTAGAGACAGGAACTAAAGATAAAGGAAAGTGATGGCAATACAGGCCTTATGCACTAAGAAACAGGCTCGACTGTTCTGGAAGTCAGAGCAGGCTGCTCTCCCGAACTGCAAGGAGCAGTCCCCAAGGAGCGTATTATGTCTTTGAAGCAAATATGTATAAACTCTGTCTCCCAGGGTAAACGAGCTTGCACTGTTTCAGGGACAGGAGTCTGTTCTTTAAGAATGAAGCTGACATCAGTATATAAAACAATACCTGGACAGAACCAAGACGGGCCTGTTATTCAGGAAGTCGTAGATGTTACTCCTGCTAGAGTTTGGCACTCTTTGACATAAGGGCCAGGACTGCTTGTGGTTTGCAGTCTAGCAGAGCTCTACAAAGGTGTGCTGTTGTGTAACAGAGAGGAACCCAGCCAGGGAATCCAGGAACCCCTATTGTGTACCCCAAAGTGCCGCTTTATCAAAGGAAAATGGTTATATTTGGGTTCAGGACGTTAGGGTCACTCATCTCACTCTTTCTCCAATTCATCTTTTTAAAATCTCTTAGACAGGTGCGTTTTCCCTCCTCAATCCCCCTGCCCCCCCATTTCCTGTGCCTCCCTTTGCTGTGCTGCTGTTTTGTGTTAGTCTGACTTGAAGACTTCAACTGGAAGCATATATTTTATATCCAATCTCTGGTAGGGACAGTTACTTGTTGTATTGGCATATGGTTTCAAGAATGGAAACGAATGAGAAGAGCATAAATGTCCCTGTCCTTAGTTGATACTTTATACTTTTACAGGACAGATTGTCTGAACAATGCTTTTTTATCCTCTAAAAAAATTTCAAAGGGAATACAAAATGGTAAAGAAAAATGAAAAAAAAAAAAAAAACGTTAAAAATGATACAGAATTAGACAGGGTCTCACTATGCATTTCAGGCTGACCTTGAGCTTACTTTGTAGCCCAAGGCTGCTCTTGAACTCACAAGGATCCTCCTGCCTCAGCCTCTTGAATGCTGGGATTACAGGCCCGTGCCACCATAACTGGCTTTCGGACAGAGTTTCTAGTATGGAAAACAAAATATCTTCATAATACTTTGCCTTAATATCCCACATGTAGTCATTAGTTCTAGTGAAACTGAGGGCCCAAATATTTCACTCCCCTGTCCACTATTCAAGTAAGAAAAAGACAACAAGACCTTCATACACTGCTCTTATTTTGCCTAAGTATTTGGATAGTTTCAGATGAAAACTCAAGATTAAACACATTTTTTTTTTCCCTGTCACCTCAGGTCACACCTCTCTATTATCTTCCCATCATTTCTCTCTTGCATAGATATTTCCTATAGGTTTTGAAAGTTGCAGTTTTGTCTTCTCATATTCTTAAAATGCTACATCTTCCTTGGAGAATTTCATACACAGAACAAGATTTTTATCTTCAGAAACACTGGTCCTCATTTTCTAGCCAGACAGCTGTCTCCAAAGACCTTGTATTACATACCTTGTAGGTTGAAGAAATAATATTGCTGTGAAAATAAATGACCAAAGCCACTTCAGAAAGCAGACAACTTCAAACAACTTGGTAATTTGTAGGCCCCTCTGACACTGCAAGTGCATAATGGATTTGCAGTGACATGGAGGATTAAGCAAATTGACTCTGAAGTCACAACTCCATTGAAACTTTTTTTTTTCTCTTGAATTTAAATTTTTTAAGAAAACATATTAGGTGATAAATATGCCCCGCGAATCCACTGCGGTTTTCTTCACTGTCCCAGATAGCACGTCTCTTCATCCAATGGAGTTGATCAAATTCACAGACTTCAGGCCCTGTTCAGCCCTGGTGGGTCATAGAGTCCTATTAAACACAGCTTCAGATAATGTGACGGAGCCCCTTGTAAAAACACTTATAAACACCATTTTCTTTTTGGGTTATATGAATTGAAAAAAAAATATGGCCTGCCCCAAAGTAAAGCACTTGAGGTTTCTGTTCTGGTGATGGGGCTGTTTTATTGAGCACTGTCAGGCAGTCTGGATTTATGAGCACTCGCAGAAAGCCATGGACTGTAAATTCTGAGCCCTGCTTATTAGAAACCAAGAGCGTTTGACAAAGCACGTAATTAATGATCATTGGCTAAAAGTATTTGGGGGGATTTTATTCAAACAAAGTAAAAAAGAAACATTAAATATTAGTCCTGTTATATATTATGGGACATTATATCCATTTGTGTGCCCATAAATCATTTATCTATGAATACTTAAGAAGAGCAGGAAAGTGATACCCTCTGTACGCTCTGAGATAATATTGTCTTAGTATTTGATTACAGGCACAATGTCCTTAATGGACAGATTCATGATCCATATCCAATGTCCAGTTGGAGCTGAGACACCAAGAAATGGTGGTGGAGGGGGACATTAGACCAGGACCAGCCAGAGTTCAGGAGCATGAAGCTGGTGATGAGATAAGATTTGTACTAGGCTTGGCAGAAGATGGTTTTTGTCTTTTTTATTATATTATTTTCCAGCAATTGATATTATTGCCTGGATATGTGTGTGTGTGTGTGTGTGTGTGTGTGTGTGTGTGGTGTGTGAGACAGACAGACAGACAGACAGAGCAGATAGGGAGAGATTGTGTGTGTATATTTACTTTTTCTGGAAGGAAGGAGACACTAAAATATTTGGCTTGGTTTAACTATCTTTTTATGGAGGCAGAGAAAGAGAGGGTGGTGGCTTTTTCCTGGAAGAGCTGGAGAAATAAACGTGATTATTAAAACAAATAGAAGATTTATTCTTTTTGAACTGTTACAAAAATCATTGTGATTTGAGTTAAACCAGAGCCAAGGCTTTGTCTTCGCATACAGGACAAAGTAAGAAGGTTTACAATAAAAAAGAAGACAAGGAACACAGGAAGAAATACTGCCTGGAAATTCAGACGCCCAGCACAGGCTTCATGCTGACGAGAAGCACAGGGAGCCTGCGTGTGGATCTATTGTGAGACTGGGGACAAACCATTTGCGCTTTCTGGCCTCAGTGTATAATTCTGAAGAAGAAAGTTGGTCACTGAGATCACTACAGACTGACTAACTGCAAATATTTATGCTTCTACACTGCCATTGTCAAGAAATACACAATTGTAAAAAGCAGTGGGGTTTGGTTCAAATGAACCATATAATTGTTTTATTTTTCTGGTTGCAGAGGCATAGGCACTGTATGCCTCACTGCCACTGTAGATCACGCCTAGGTGTAAAGTCTAAGCATTTACTGCCTCCCTGGGAGGAAAAGGCGTCCCAAGGCGAACTATGTAAGGTCAAGCAGGCAGACTGAAGGAGAGCTTTCAAAAGATCCTTACTTGGGGGGATTTATTTATTTATTTTATTTTATGTTTTTATTTTTATTACTTTTAATAAGAAGTAACATTGAGACAGTTTCAAAACATGTTCTTAGGACAGCTGCAATAATTGACAGAATGCATATTGTTGTCTTCATAGTAGTTGTTTAGAGTACAAGATGCAGACATGTTAACTTTTCCAAATGCTACTGGTACAGATATTTCATCTCACTGAACTAAGAGAAAGTAGTTGTATATACATAGAGCAATATTCCATAATAGGAGCAGATTATTAGTAGAACTGGCAATGTCAGAAGTTGTTGATTTGAGCCTTTTACAGATCAGGATACTAATCTAGCTTTACTTTTTATGCCTTGTGGTTAAAATTTTCTGCTAGGTGGTTAAGTTCACGTTAAAACAAGACCTATATAACAAAACATGTAATTTTTGTATCTGAAAGGTCAGTCAAATCCCCTCAGAATTTACCTTGAAACCATGTACAGTGCTGTGTAGAACTTCTGTCAGTGTCAGCTGTCTGGGTGAGTCATGGCAATTGCTTGACCATTTTGCTCTCTGTGAAAACCCAAGAGAATTCTTTTTTCCCTCTAGGTGACTCTCCTTAGGCACACTATACATTGTTGATTCCTTTCCTTTGTGGCCCTATGATCTCCTTGAATAGGAAATTTGGGGCAAGGAAAAATGACACAGGATTGACCTGCTACAATTTTGTATGTGTTTAGATTTCTAAATTTCTGTGTAAAAAAGTGTACCAGTCTATTTTTTAAAATCATATTCTTTACGGGTTTATTAGAATATCAGTGATTGATGGAAAATACTGGTTTCATAAGTCTAAGGCACTTAATATTTAGAAAGGCAGTGATGATAAGCTCAAGTATCTATGTAATAGAGTAACAGTACTGCTCAGCTTCTTTTTTAGAGGCTTAAGAACCAAAGTTCACAGAACAAAAATTAGAGAAAAAGAAAGGCTACAAGGACAGCCAATATTTTGACCCTAGCCCTTCAAGGTCAGTGAGGACTCAGGATGTAAGAGAACCTGTACTATAATATCTGATAACTCAGTGGTGTCTCAAAAGATCTTTAGAAATCTCAAGCTGTGAGCAAATCTTTGACATTGGGCTGAAGAAATTTCTTGCAAGAGACCTAAAATGCTTATTGAAATAGATTAGGGATTAAAACACTGGCAAGGAGGTTGACCTTTTGGGGGGGCTGATGATTATTTTTTTTAAGTTTGTTTTATTTTGGAGAGTTAATGGTATATTCGGAATGCAGAACTGTTTACTCAAATAGTCACTGTATCTGTCACAAATTCTTTAATTTATGGGGCTTTGCAAATTAAGAGTATAAATAAAAGCTGTAAGAGTACATGTAGTAACAGAAAGACAGGTCATCGTGTCCAGTTTTACATTAATTATCTGAACAGAATGAAATGCACTATCATTCGTCTGTCTGTCTATCATCTATTGATGTGTCATCTATCTGTGTGCATCTGCTACCGGTCCTCCTAGATGTCCAGCCACTCAATGTAGTTTTTATTAATGAAAAAGTGAGAATAGAGACAGGCTAACAACAGCTGTGTTTACTCCTATTCTCCAAATTTAATCTACTTTGGTTTCTTTTATTTTTAAATAACTTTCCAGAGTTCATACTACAGGGAATTGGAAGAAGATAAAAAAAAAAAAGTGCATTTCCAATTGACAAACACCCATGATTATGGGCTCTTGAATCACTTCAATATCTGAAATTGAAATTTCACCATGGAGCTTGAATACAAAAGCTCAGGGGCCTAGAAAATGGCACCCTTGAGAGGGACACTCTGCCAGTGCATCTCCCTCAGGGTGACCACGCTGAAGAAAGCATAAATACTGGCCAATCAGATGTTGTGTTTCGCATCACCGGGGTTAGCTGAGGGTAGAGGAGGCAGCAGCCCCTGGCCCATGTCAGGGGTTGGTCGGCGATCCCACACCCAACCATTTCTCCCAGTTATACCTGTGTGCCAGTCCAGGGAGATATAAAGAAGCTCAGGGTGCCTTAAATAATGCAGGCCACAGCTAGAAGCTCCTCTGATGGTGGTGGGAAAAGGAAGCCTTCCAGTCATTGTCAGTCTGTTTCTGTCCACCAAACGCTACAAAGACATGGCTGGGGGGGGCGGGGTTGGTGAACTGACAGGAGTCGGGGTACACTCGCATTTGTCCACAAGGCTGGTGGGTCTGTGTTTCCTTTTTGCATTTGTCTCTTTGCTTTTCTGTATGTTTGGGAAATTTCAACATTTGAAAAGAAACAAGGAAAGTGTGGAATCAAGCCCTGGGATTCCAGTCCGCACCACCTCTCTTTCTAGCCATGATGCCTTCCCAGAGGCCTTCTTCCTCATTTGCATAGTCTGAAGAATAATGCGACCTTACTTCCAGGGTTGGCTGCTCACTAGTAGTAATTGGCACCCACTTTTCAACTGGAACTTTGCTGAGGAAAGCAATCTCTAGGAAACATTTCTTGGAAGCCACACTGCATCTGTTCTTACAGATCTTTGTATTTACTCCTGGATTAAGCCAGATCACTAGCGAAGTGTGTGTCTGCACCATTTCATTTTGACCACAGCCTGTCAAGATGTTTACACTCTACTGTCCTTGGGAAAGATACCACAGCCTTTTGGTGGGAAGTACTAACTATTCCAGGGGCCCAGCAAAACCCCCATGTACTGCTTGCAAGCCTACTCGGGCATGCGGTACTCTCAACTCCTTTCAGTGGCTCCTATGGGAGACATCTCTGTCTGATCTTATCCCTAATCCTTGTGTTTTTTCTTTCTTAAGCGACATATTTCTGTTTCTCTTCGCAAGAAAACCCTAGGAACTGGAGTGATGGCTGGCCTTTCTATAGGTGCCCATAGTAGGCACTCAAGAGCCAGATGTCTCACCCACTGAAAGTAGCCCGAAGGATCCCACTGGTGTGACACTTGGCTTACATCTTCTTCTAAAACATATTTTATCTTTGTCCTTTTGTTTTCTTACTTTTCTTTCCTACCTACTTCTAATCTGTGTGACATTCCTGGATGTTACATATTCTTGCAAGGCTTCTTCAGTTTGAAGGTACAACAAGTAACCAGGCATATAAATAAATCAACAAATAAATAATATATAGCAATCATCACTATTGATGGTAACAATAGGAATATAAATTACAGCTGGAAAGACAGATGGGTGAAGGCAGTAAATTTTTTTTTCTGAAGAAAATGATTAATATCACAGCAAGGCTGAAATTTTTGAATGGCTGAAAATAATTTATTGTATCCTGGGTTCATGAAGAAAAATAGTTAACCCGAAAAGTATCTAAAGAGTCCGTGACATGAATTAAGTACGACCGCGATCTACAGTGAGACAAAAGTGGCAATTTCAGGATAGCTTGTAGAATAAAGGAGACTAGGTTTGGAAGTAGGAATTTGGAAGCAAAGGAGCTCCTGCCAGTGCCCCTGCCTTCCTTGGCTGCCTCCGGGGATCCCTGTCCAGGCGCTTCCAACCACCACTGCCAAAACCTCCGGAGCCACGGTGGTTTCTACTCATGTCACCTCTCTGTGCAGATCTTCACTGTGTTTCAATTTGTGATACGACAAAGCTGGATATTCACGGGGTGGCCATCCAAGGGGACCCCACCACTGTACTATCTCATAGCTTTTAGGGCATCTGCCTTACGTTCAAAGTGCACATCTACTGTTCCTAAACTTCGGCCAGAGCGATCCCAGTGCACAGCTGCCTTGCTCAGCGTTCTGAGTGCAGCAAAGAGTTCCTGCATATCTGCAGAGGACCTGCACGCGCAGGTGGACACCTGGAATGCGAGGATGGACACCAGCTAAACCACCGAGCTGTGCAGAGAGGACCCAGTGCTGCTCTTGTTCTCCGGGAGGAGGCGATGGGACTGGGCTGTGTGGCCAGTGACCAATCTGTTTCTTTTATGTTTTAAGATAGGATTTAAAACTCATGTGAAGTTTTTTTCTTTCTTTCTTTCTTTCTTTCTTTCTTTCTTTCTTTCTTTCTTTCTTTCTTTCTTCCTTCCTTCCTTC
>PVJA010012717.1:0-27779 GCA_004027025.1 Myocastor coypus | reverse complement strand
GCTTTCCCAAGCAGGTGCTTTAGACCACTGAGCCATCCCGCCAGGCCCCAAGAAGCAGACCTGTTTTGTACCAAGTTACTTTGGGGATAAATTTTACTGGTTGCTGTTGTGGAGAAGGTAGCATTTTCACCTTTGCACAATAAACTAGAAATGTGTGTTAAAAAAAAAAAAAGGCAACTGTGATGAAGGACTATGGGTGTGACAAGTGAAAGCAAAGAGGGTTTGATAACCTTGCTTTGTTGTGAGGAAAAGACAAACCCAAGCGAGATGCAGGGCGTGTTCCCCTCGGGGAGAGAAGCTGTGCTGTGCCGGCCTGAGGGTCATAAATGCCCAAGGGAGAGTCTTGCTGCACTGTGGCCAGAGGAGGTGGCCTGAGGATGCTAGCCTTGCTTCAGCTTTGGAGAGAGGGCTAAAGAGGTAGCTGAAAGCTCAAACCCTCCCAGGAATGGAAAACCCCATAGCTCAAAGTAGATACCTTTCTTGGTCACATGGAAGGTGGTAGCGACTTCATGTGGGAGGTGCCATGGGATGCTGTAACAACGGCCTCTGTATAGCTTTTTGTTGTGCAAACTCAGAGCTGAGGAGTCTTTGGTGCCTTCAATTGAAATATTCCTTTGTACCCTCTATTTCAGAGTCCGGGAGCATTCTTGATGTTTGCAAAAGTAGCCTTATATTTTATTCACAATATTGTTATTCCCTCTAATAGCAGGAAGAGGTTAGAAGAGAAAAGGGGGAGGAAGAAAGCAGAAGAGAGATTTTCCCAGCAGGCTACTGCTGTCGCTTCGTGGAGCCTGGGAGGTTTTCCATTATCCTGGTCATGCACGCCTACCGATCAGTCTTGCCTATTGTCACTGGGAAACACTGGCTTTGATGTCAGCTTCGGTAGTCACCCGCTCCCATTCAAGCTTCTGGCTGCTGGGCTCAGAGGCCATTCATCAGCCGCTGTGCCCCAATCCCACCATTCCCTCTACTGACGTCTTTATCCATCCATCCATCCATCCATCCATCCATCCATCCATCCGTCCACCACTTCCGAGTTCAGAGTGCCATGCTAGACCACACCACCAAGTCATTTTGGCATCCTATTTCTGTGGCCTGGGCAGTGTGGATCCAGGACCGTCCTCTTCCTTAAAGCCTTGTACAAGTTGACCTGCTCTTCTGCAAGGACAAGTTTTTCTCTTTGGAGTTCTTGGGAAAATGGAGTCTTCATGGATTCCTGAAAGGCTTTGATACACCTGTTGTCCCCCACCATAAAAGTCTTTTCAGTTTACCTTTGAGTAACTGTCAGTCGAGCATTTAGGAGACTCTTCCTAGAACAGAGAAGGAATGCGCCACATAGGGTTTTTTTAAATTATTACTTCTAATAAAAAACAACAATATGGTAGTTTCAAAACACGTTAGTAGCACGTTTACAACAACTGACACATTGCATATTGTTGTCCTCATAGAGCATACAGGGTTTTGGTCTTCATCTGTAAACATAAAAACAGTTTGGCTTAAGTTTTCTTTTCTTTTCGTTTTCTTTTCTTTTCTTTTCTTGCTTCCTTCATTCTTTTCTTCTTTCTTTTCTTTTTGGGGCAGGATTTTATCATGCAGTTCAGACTGGTCTTGAACAGACTTTATAGCACTAGCTGGCCTTGAACTCCAAATCATCCTCCTGCCTCAGCTTCCTGAGTGCTGGGATTGTAGGTATGTGCCACTATGCCTGTCCCTGCTATAAATTTTCAATGTACCTATCTCTTGATACCTACGTCTTATTATATAATCCGAAAGGGCAGCTGTGTCTATCCACTGTATAGAAGAAACTAAAATACAGCAATCTAAAGCAACTTGTTTAAGGTCACACTGTGATACTTTGTAACTCAGCTAGGGTGACATCTCAGTCCAGTGGCCTTAGATAAAGGGAAGCAGTCTCAGCTGCTCAGGGAATAGGATGTCACATTGCTCTCATGGAGTACTAGAGAACGGATGCTGGTCAAGTTCTTTGGTATTAATGGAATATTTAATGAATGTGCATAGAGATATGTTTTTATAGAAACACAGCTTTATAGTACTAGAACAATGTGAGAGAAAGGCTTTCTTCTGGAAACATTCTGCAAAGAAGATTTTTTACTCTCTGCAGAAAAACAAAGAGATTTAGCAATAAAGCAATAGATTGTTCTGGAGTCTTTTTGAGTCAGCCTTTGTGCACAGTCATATGGTAAGAAGCAGAATCGCAGTCAGAGCTCTCTGGATACTGAAACACTGTGCGTAGGGGATGTAAGCCAGAACAGAAGGCAGTGAATGCTCAGAGGAGTCACCTGGAGAAGAGCACGGGCTCGCTGGAGAGCATAGCCAAGGCCGAGGCACTGTAATCCAGGGGTCACTGCTCAGCCTGTCTGGCAGAACTGTGGCTGCTGTTCTCTTTATCATCCAGGGAAAGCAAAGCCTTGCTGCTTGGAAATGAGGAGGCACGGGGCAGGCATTGCCTAAGTCACTCTTGGACCCTGGGCAGTGAAAGGCTCAGGTAGGATGTTTCATACCTCACGGAGGCCTCTGCAAAGGCAGGGCACTAGGTGTATGGGGGGGGGGCCAGGCAGGGCAGGGAAGACACAGAGAGGCAGAGATCTTGGGGCTGGGCCAAAGTGGGCTATGTGTGCTAGACTAAGTTCAAAATAGTCCTGTGTAAAGTATGACAGGGAGGGAGAGAGAGAAAAAGAGAGAGAGAGAGACAGAGAGAGAGAGAGAGAGAGAGAGAGAGAGAGAGAGAGAGATGCATATCATGGAGTGGGTTGTTTAGAGAAACAGGAGGAGACAGGTGAGTTTAAAGGCTAAATTAGGAATTAAGTTCACAAACTTAAGATGCACACCGTACATGATTCTTTTCAGGTGTCAATGTCTTTGGAGCCAGGAACATAGGCTGCAAACAGGTGACTCAAGATGAATCCCTTTGTTCACTGCTTTATCCTCTCAGATGCCAGAGAATCTTCTTTATATTTCCAAACATTAAAGCTGAAATATCGGGGCCTGGCAGGATGGCTCAGTGGTCTAAAGCGCCTGCATGGGAAGGCTTGGGCGGCTTCAGGGACCACGGTTCGATCCCCGGCACCACATGCTGCGCCAGCCCTACCCTCGGGGCGGGCTGAGCCAGCCATAAAAATGAGTGAATAAACAAGCAAAGGTTCTGAAACAAGAAAATAAATAAATTAAAAAAAAAAAAAGCTGAAATATCAAGAATGGATTAAGCCGGGCCTAGTGCCGTGTGGCTATAATCCCAGCACTCAGGAGGTTGAGGCATGAGAATTGCCCTGAGTTCCAGGCTGGCCTGGGCTACACAAGGACTTCAAAGCCAGCCTGAGCAGACCCTATCATAACAAAAAGAAAAGAAGAAGAATGGATTAAAAATGGTTCGACTAGAATATACAGAGGAATCATCAAAGAGCATAAAGTAGTAAACTGTGCTCAGTAATTTCAAACAAATTTTAAGGCTAATGGCAAATGGTACCTCACATTAACGAAAGAAAATTACTCAACTGACAAATATTTATTGTGCACCTAGTATGTTCCAGGCACTCTGTTTGATAATTTGTACAATGTGAAACAAAACAAATAAAATCCTTGAGCTTACGTTCAGGAGGAAAAATTAATACATTAAATAAATGGACTCATTAAGTTATAACACATGTTACAAAAGTATAACAGGCATGTAATTGTTAGAGTAGGGTCATCTTCCAAGGGGGTGGTCCTCCCCGTTGAGACTTGAGAACCCACAAAAAAGGAGGAGGAGGAAGAGGAAAAGAAGGAAGAGTCATTCCAGTTAGGACATTCCGAGAAGAGAGAGCAGAGCAGGGAGAAGCCAGAGGCAGAAATATACTTGGTTTATCTGAGAAACTACGGGAATCCTTCTTTGGCTAGAGGCCAGGGAGGAGAGCAGGAGATAAAGGAGGGCCTGGGGCAAGATCCATTGGTCGTTGCTGGCCATTTTGAACCATGTACACACGTAGAGAAGGTGATTTCAACTCAAAAAAAGATGTCTGCTGAATGGAGAAAGACAAGGGTAGTGGTCACAAAGCCAGTGACAGGATTCTGATGATACATAAGACAATGGCGGCTCAGGCTGTGTAGTATGAAGTAGAGGTGGAAAGGATTGATCTGCAGATTTTGGAGTCTCTTGAATCGATATGGTGCATACAGAAGGTGATATTTAGAGGACAGTTGGATAAAAGGGCCAATAAAGGAGGGAGGAATACTAGCCAGAGAGGGAGCAGTGGTCTCAGCCTCTTCAAGCCTGGAGGTGGGGAAGGATGTAGCCCCTAAGTTCTACTCATCTTGTGAGAGTCACACCCTCATGTAATTCTCACCACTCAAGCCTGAGCTGGATCTAGTGACTTGTTCCTGACAAATAGAGGTGGTCAAAGTAACAATTTCCAAGATGAGTTTTCAGCATGAATACTCTTGCGTGTTCTGCAGGAAACCAGTGGCCATGCTGTGATGACCATCTTGTCGCAGAAGCTTGTGTGATGGGAATTGAGTAACGTTTCTGGCTAAGAGCCATCAAGAGGTGGAAATCGTCAGATGGACAAAGAGCAAGGAACTGGCGACTGCCAACAAGCCCACCGGCAGCCTTGCTGGGATAGAACCCAGACACTGGGGTCGCTGCCAGTACTGAGGCCTCAGCAAGAGTTAGACCCAATCTCTCAATGAAGCTTAAGTCACAGGGGCTAGACAGACTGCAAGTGTGGGGTCCTGACGCACAGGTTGTGGGAAATAATAGTTATTTGTACACTCTTCTACTAAGTTGATAGGTATTTTCTCATATAGCTATAGACAACCAATGTGCCTAGTCTATGTGGTGTGATTTTTTGCAAACTTTAAGGAGCTACTATGCAAGCACTGTCGCTGTTCATCTTTTTCCAGACTTCACCTGTCTCACTTCTTATGTCTTCTTTTGAGATGGAGGTGGAGAGGAGAGGAGGTTGGGGAGTGGTGTGTGTGAGGGGTGTGGGGTGAGGGTGGGCAGGAGAGGGAAAAGCCACGTGTCATACAACTGAATCACAGCAAGGTTTCAAAGAGTCCTTGAAGATCAGATGTGAAAATAAGCAACAATTACTACAAAGCAGGCCCATCTGCCCTCTTGCCCCGCCTCTGCAGTAGGTGACCAACCTTTGACTTGAGGAGAGAACAGCTGTTAGAATTCTCCTGAGACAAAAAGTCTCTTCCCCAAAAACAGGTCCAAGAATACTTTGGAAAAGTGTTGAAGATGAGAGCCAATTGTTTTACTGCCTGTAGTGTTTCCTTGTTTCTGCTCACAGGTAGTAGGCACTCACTTCTCTCAGCCACTTTTGTTCCGTATACACTATAAATACTACAAGGTTTGACTCTGCGCTCTCTAGAGTCCTGAATCTATGTGATGGCGGCGGAGGACGACGCTCTCTGCTTTAGCTGGCAAGCTTCCATCATGGTTCACTCAACAAACTTCTCCACAGAGTGCTGCTCTAATTGCAGAGTATCTCTAATGACTACAATATACAAATTCGCTGTATTACTAGGAGAATCAGCCTATGTTACCTTTTAAGTGCCCTTTTGCTGTAATAACAAAAGCCTTAAATGTCTCTATGAAATCCATTAGAATTAAATTTGTATAATCCCTTTAATTCATGGGGTAGTCTTGGTGAAAATGTTACAGAACGTGGATTTCTTTTGTGTGGTGGGGGAGGGTGGAAATGGGGGAGGGGTAAGGGAATTGAGCTCAGGACCTCATGCTTGCTTAGCAGGCACTGTAGCACTAAAACAAATCCTCAGCTCTTGTAGGCTTTTGTTTTTTGTTTTTGTTTTGAGTCTTGCTATATAGCGCAGGCTAGCCTCACTCTATCCTTCTGCCTCAGTCTCTGGAATGCTGGGCTTACACAAGGATACCACCATGCTTGATTTAAAGGACTGATTTATAAAGGTGGAAAAATATAGTATAGGGAAATGAATTGAGGAGCTAACCCAAAGTGCTGAGGGATCGGAAGCTAAATACACGATGCACAAATCTGAGTATTGTACGGGAATAGCTCAGTCTCCTTTGATGCAAATGCAACCAGGGTATGGGATAGAAGTAGAGTTTAATTACCATGAGACAGAAGATAATCAGATATTACAGATAGAGAAAATAGCCTCTGAGAGAGGAGAAAACATTCACGATTCTACTGAGAAAAATAATCAGCAGTCATCTGATGAGATCAGGACAGTAAACAACTACTCTAGCAATGATGGTCAGAATCAGTGTGAAAATTAGCTATGAATGTACAGCTAATGCATCAAGGATAACACAATTACTGTAGCTGGCATCATAAAAATAACATTTTTAAACAAAGGCTCACAAAGTGCTTTTTGTTAAGAACCCTCTTGAAACCTCCATTAAGGTCCCTAAGCTACCTTTTATATTGTAAATGTAAGCTTCCCTTTGGAATACGTCCTCCCAGCTCTGTACAAATGAGGAAGCTTCCAGATTTAGAGAAACCCTGCAAGAATTGTGTGGAGAAGGTCCCTAGAGATCCTCCTAGAATTAGCTTCTGTGAAATAACTTTGTTTTTAAAAAATGAACAGTGTAAGTAAGACATACAGTCACAAAAGCAGAAAAGAGGATGTATGTAAAGCGTATGGCTGTTATTAAAACATAGCTTGTTGGCTATGATTGGCATGTAAATTCCAGATGAGAGAGGTTACCAGGAGTTCTGAGGGACCATTTGATGTATCAGCACAAACTTTCAGGTGGCCTAGTAAAGAAGATAGGAAATTTCCTCTGTAGGTAAAAGAGCATAAAGGAAGCCAGGGACTTCTCTGGTTTGTTGGACACACTAGGTATTAAATCCTTTTTCTCTTGAACATGCTAAAACATCTCAATTCCATCTTGCCTTGTCTTCTTGTAGAGCGCTTGGCTAGACTTGTCATATCTTTTTTCTTGTGACTGTTTTTTGATCCCCTTCTCAAGAACAAATATTTTCTAGGAACGCTCCCTTCTTTCCTGCTTCTGCTAGACTCTAGGAATCGCTCTGCCTGGAGCTGAAACAGAACCTGTTGGTTAGTGAACTTGCATGCATAGGATATTTACTGTTGGCTAAGTTTGAATCAGCTCCTTCAGTATATCAGAAGCTTCCCAAAGACAGGAAGTGTATCACACACTTTCCCACACCTTTTTCCCCAGAATTCTTTAAATGCTTCAAAGCTAGCTGGTTCCCTGACCCTGCGGCTTTATCAAATGATGAAACTCCCCATGCAAAATAAATTCACTGGGAGAGAATCTCAATAACATCAAGGTTGGAGGGAAGCTTGTTAGAGATGAATTGATTTATAGTTGTGGTTTAAGTTTTAGAACCCAATAAAGACAGCCTGACTTGGAGCTGTCCAGTTCGAGGTACTTAGGATAGAGAGTTGTCCTTATGAGCACAGAGTAGTTATGGGAAGAAACTACGAAGACTAAGGCATTAGAGGTCCTGGATATCATCCTCTGGAAATACAACTATTTTAATTTTAAAATGTTTGAGTGCTTACTATAGTAGATGGCCGGAATTACCATGGTTTTCCCTGGGAGATGTTCTACCAGGGTATTATTAGGTCCCAAATCACAAACAAGAGACCTAGGCCTGGAGCACAGATGCTGGGGAAGTCAGCAAGCTGCTGCTTGGGCAGTAGGATTCTCTACTTGTGCTCTACTTGCTGATTCTGCTCCCTCGGGTGCTCATTTTGTCAAGAGAAGCATTTTGCTGTTTTCAAGTTGTAACAATGAAGAGAGGAATATGCCAACTCCCAATACATTCTTTCCTGTATCACATTGGTATGAGCTGAAATGCTGACTAAAACTCAATATTTGAAAAAATAATACTAATATGTTTAAAACAAGCTCCAACAAGCACACTTACACAGTCCCTAAGTTTTCACCCATTCAAGTAAGTGCAGGTGAAGATTTTATTTTTTATTTTTTTTATCATGAACGTAGTTGTTTGAAGGAGCCTTTTAAAACTACTTGTAGTGTGCTGTCTTCATTTTCTTTACTGCTCAGAGAGAAACTTTTCTCTGGCATTGGTCAATCTCACTTTGTAGTCTTGATTACGAAGCCAAGCTGGTATTTTACCACAGAATCTATCCAACTTCTCTCCACTTCCTGTAGTCCAGACAGAAAGAAGGTGAGTGAGGCTGCTAATACTCCTACCAGGACTTCCAAAGTCAGGTTGGATTGTCTCATGCTGAGAAGGCATGGCCCAGCAGAAGGGAGGGGAGCTGTGTTGTCCGTAGCCAGCCCCAGTGGAGCTGTGCAGGGGCAGTGGGAACCTTGTACTTTCCAGATTTCCATACTTTGACCATCTCGTCTGTCTCCTGCATTCTGATTTTGGCTGTTCTTCCCCTCCCTATTACCAGTGAGGTTTCTAAATCATTGCAATTTACATTACCTCACCTGTTTGCTTGTACTGCCAACGAATAACATATCTATGTGATAGTACAATAGAACAAATACTCCGCCCAAGGTGTTGCACTCATGGCCATGATTAGGTTAATCTTTAGAAATTTTACTGGGAGATGGGGATGCTTTTCAAAACAGTGATTCACAACCCAAACAGGTACTCAGAGTTAACAGCCAATCTTGAGTGGATGAAAGATCTGATGTCTGGACTAATATTTAGTCTGGAAATGTTGATTGTTTTGTAGGGTGGGGAAGGCCAGCTGAAGGTGTATAACTTTGGGAGGCACAGAGGCGTCGCACAAAGCACACAAGCTTTAAGCTGCCACTTTCTGCGCTAACAGCTGTGCCAGCCCCACAATTACTCATCTTCTCTACATTTTAGTGCCCTCATATGTTCTTTGGGGATATGTACATATACTTTTCTAGCTGTAATTAGAATTCGTGAGTCTGACACACCTGGTAGATATCGAATGAATGTTAATTTCCATATGCTCTGGAAACTATGGTCCATCCAGAAGGGACAATAAAACACTAGAAGGCTCAAAAAAGATCTGTCATCAATCCAGGGGAAGCAATTTCACACACATATGTCTGTGGCTTCTAGGAATCCTAGAACCAGTATTTACAATTTTGACTATGGAAGTCTGGTATGTGTTACTTCATTTTCTACGACCATAAAGAGATATTGGAGGCAGGCTACTTTTACAGACAAGAGATTGATTTGTCTCATTGATTTGGAGCCTGAAAGTTCGAGATTGGATGGCTCCACTGGTTTTTCCTGTGGTGAGTTTAACAGCAGAGCCATGATGGAGTCTGAGGTCGCATTGTCAGAAAGGAAGCCTGAAGAGGGGGACAGCCACTGTTATCTCTTTCATACCTAGCTTTTCTGTTGACTAGGCTCAGGAGAAATGCCTCAGCCCCTTGCAAGGCCATCCACTTTAGGGGCTAAGTGTGTCACCATATCAACCCTTGAGTGTCACACTCCCAACACCTGAAACTCCAAAGGCCACACTCCCCATGGTATCCAAGATATGTCAGGAGTGAGGTTTTGAACTGGATTCTTCAAGGATGCCACAAAAGAGGAAATCATTCAGCTGTGGGTAAATGCAGCTGGCTTCTCAGCATCAGAATTTCAGGTTGTCTTTGTTATTTTCCACTAACACCTCCTACATAATGAAATTCTCACGAGGTGATCAATTCTCAGCTTCCTTGTGGGAAGAGGCCTTCCAAAAGAAATGCATGTGGTATAAGGAGAGAATAAAGAAATACACGCAAAAAGGCCTCCTGGATTAAGTTAAAGAAAAGCTATCCTAAAGAATGAAATACAGCCTCAGTAATGGCTTGGACCTGTCCTGGGGAAAGTTCCTTATACTTTTATGATAATTTTATGTAGGAATAAGACACAGGGCTACATGAAAACAGTCCAGCACTTGCTGTGCTGGTTTAAAACTGTGTTTCCAAAGAGCAAATGGTAAGAGCCCAAGGGCTTATGCAAATTTTTACTTATACCAGCCTGCAGTTTTTCTTAGGAATCATTTGTTTCAGTTTGGAAATTTGTTTGATTGGAAATTTGTTGCTTAGTCAAACTTCTTCAGGAATAATAGACTTTTTTTTTTTTTTTTTTTTTTTTCCTCTGTGTGGGAAGAATTTAAGATAATATTGAAGAGATCAGGATTTTAGAAGGAAAGAAAAGAAGGCTAGCTCCAAAGTATAACCGCGGCCTAATCACCAGGCAAAGCATTTCCAAAACAATCTTTTCAGTGTGAGAATCATTCATGTATAGGGGATCTCAGACTGCTTCTTTAGTTGCATGTATTGATGATTTGAGAAACATTCTCTGAACTGTGCTTAGAATACCACAGACTTTAATATAATTACATTCTTGTAAAGGTAGGTACTAGCAGATCAAAATGTCATGACATAAACAACGAATAGGGAGAGGCAGGAGGAGCAGAAAGTTCGTCACTTGTTGAGAACATCCTTCACTTTTGTATACAGGTCCTGAGAGGGTTGAGAAAATGTGATCCCTGAATGTACTTGCCCGCTGTGGGAAGCTCGGGTCTGTGAGTTGGTATTTGAAGGAAAAATAAACCAAGAACTACAAGGAATAACTAGGAAATATGGGTCTCTCTTCCCTTAGCCAATTTCCACCTGAGCTGGCAGGAACTGCGTGGCGTGGGACCTTCAGTCTCCCATGCAGCCTTCGGCGCACTGCTGTGCTTTATGTGACCAGGTGCCCACTATGTTGTCTCAGGACTCGTGAAATATTTCCTGCACAGGTTTTTTTTTTTTTTTTTTTTTTTTTCCAATTAACATTATTTTGCTTGATTTCTTTTCTCTGAAGGACATGGCATTTATTTAAAGGTTATTTATCATCCAGGCAGCTTCTCTCTATGATTCTTTCCTCTGAGGAGTTAACTAGGAATATTATCCTACAGGGATACAGGAAAATCCAGTAGCAGAGAAAATAACAGTGTCATTAACCTCCTTCACACTGAAGATAAATGAAGTCTAATCAGACACTTACCAGGGTAGCAATTGACTTGACAGAAGGAAAGCTACCAGCCCAAGGAGACACTGACCTGTGTTGCTTGGTGGCTGCCACATTCCTGAGTGGGCACAAGGGCTGGCTCGTCTTTTATTCCTTCCTTCTTGAAGTTCAAGGTGCGCTGCATTGAATTAAAAGTCCAGCTGCTTCAGGGGTCCTCGCAGCCACTGTGCCTGCCTGGCTGATGGAAGCCAGCGTCACCGTTATTAATTTAAGTCTCCACGGATCAAATGACTCTTCTCATCTCATTTCATGTCAGGATATCATGACAGCTTCATGGTGGATATACATGCAAGGGCTCGGATGAGCTCTGGCTCGCTGGAAATATTTTGTCAAGATATTTAAATGAGCTACTGTGTGAGGAAGGTCAGATAACTTTATGTAGGCCAGAGGAGCTGTTTCATAGAACCCAAACTGTAGGGGGACAAAGGAGCCACGGAAAAAGTAGAAATGTGAAGATGCCAGTGATTTATGGGTCTCCCAGGTAGCCTTTGTGCAGCTGTGAGCTGCATTTTATGTTTTCGTTTGTTAATTGAACACTAAATGAAAATGGCAATAATTAATATTTTTATTGGCTATTAATTAGGAAATTGTATCCTGGGTAAGCTCCCTGCAAAGATGATCTATGAGGCATGACGGAGTCGGTGAGCCAGCACGAACTGATTTGGTCTCACTCACGAAAATATAAATGTGTTCATTCTCTCTTGTTATTAAACATTTTCCAATAAATTTACAGGTATGATTATTTCTTCACATGCTTGGATGTTCTCCATATATTCATAAAGAGGTGAGGAGAGACTCTGAGTGTGTGTACATGTGTGTGTGTGTGCACACACGCACATGTGTACAAGCATGTGCTGTCATTTTATCTTGCGACCAGGCTGGAATCGTGCGCATTCTGAGGTCCACTGAGGGCTCCCCCTGTGAAGAGCCTCTGCTCGGACCATGTGGAGTTTTTCAGGTTTGTGCCTTTCACCAGTTGCCCAAACATCTGGTTCAGTTTTGAAGAAATATTTGTAGCTATTTTTCCATCCGGATTTAATTACTGCCACTGGAACATTAATGGGCGCCCTGCTGGCTTAATAGATTATATCTGGATGCCCTCGTACCTCATATCTATGAAGTGTAATCGACAAATCGTAGCTCTGTGCTGCTGTAACTTTTAAACCTGTGGGATTGGAGGTGGATGGAATTCAAAGGAAGGTTCCAGATGCTGGGGTTGGGAGACTGGGCTTGCAACGTCAAAGGTTACTTTTGCTATTTAAATAAATTAATATTCATGGAGAAGACCATATACTGCATTTCAAAATTAATATTCTAGATAAGATAGGTATGTTGATATCAGCAGCACAGCAGGGACGTATTTCAATGCTAAAACTTGCAATTGTAGTCTATTTAATGGGATAACTTGTTTCTTAACTTTTCAATGTCTGGTAGACAGGAAAATGAGGAAATGGGTGGTATTGCCACATTCTATAAAGTAAGGATGGTGCTTAATGCTTGTAATGCTACTGCACTTTTTGCCAGTTTTGTCCCTCATCTCCCTAAAGAGATGACTTATTTAATTATTGCCATTAACATTAACAAAATAAATGAAACAAATCGTTGTAAAATGTGAAAGAGTAGGTTTTTTGCTACCCAATGTTTAGTAACATCATGTACTTTGAAATCAATAGGACTGGCCTCTGAATCTCAGCTCTGTCAGGAGGTTCTGGAGACAGACTTCCTCATCTGTAGAATGGGACTACCACTGTCTTTCATAGGGCTCTTTTGACTATTACTGGAGATAATGTGTTAGTGTAGGTGTAATGCTTGGCCTGTTGCAGACACTTAAAATCAGTGATTTTGTTACTGCAAAAAGCAAAGAATGCCAGTCGTAGAAAGTTTCTTTCCATACATTTACTCCCACCAGGTGAAATCCATATATTTCAATATAAAACCATTCTTCTAAGAAAATATATAAAAATTTCAGCAACAAGGCCAAGAATCTTGGTCTCTCTCCCTGGTATTTGAACTTCATTTTCATCTTGCTCTGCACATTTATTGGTAAATTTTCCATCTCCTGCTATAGGTGGATATCACAAGTCTTAGCTTTTTGTTTAGTTTTCTATTTTACTGCTTGATCTCTCAACAGTGACCATTCTCTTGGAAAGTACACTGCCATTTTGGATCCTTGATAGAATATTCCAACTGGCTTGATTTTTTTTTTTTTTTAATTTGTTTTTCAGTTTGTAGTTTTAGTGTATTTGGAGTAATCATGACTCCATTCCTCATGTGAAGTTACTAGGTGGACAGAACTCATCTTAGTCTTTTGTTAACCTTTCTTCTCCCTGCCCTTCCTTTTCCCTCTATCTCTTGGTTCCTGTCCCTGTTACAAATTATCTATTTTTCTCCATTACCCATGTTTCATCTTGCTACTTATTTATGCTTTGGGTTCATTATATAAGTCATGTATATTTCAGATTATTGCAAATGATGTTATTTTTTCTCTATTATCAATCTGCTTTATCTTGCTCTTTATCCTTTGGGTTTGTTATATAAGACAAGGCATGGTGTATTTAAGCTTGTGTGTCTCATTTATTTCACTTAGCCAATATTGGAAAAAATTTGACCAAGCTATTTCCCTTCTAGGTATTTTATCAAAAAAGATTAAACATATCATATTACAATAGTACATGCACATTCATGTTTACAGTGGGAAAATTTATAAAAGCTAAATTCAAAGTGCCCTATATGTTCAGCAAAAGGCAAGTAAATAAGGAGAGAGGTGTTTATTCATAATGAAATACTACTCTTTCCTAAAGAAGGATAAATGAGTCCTTTGAGCTACACCACCAACTCTATTTTATTTAATTTATTTTTTAATTAAAAATTTAAATATTAAAAATAGTTCACTGTGGAAATAGCTTAAGAATCAGAGACAGAAAATTTAGCACAGTCGTTTTATTTTATTTCATTTATTTTGCTATACCAGGAATCAAACTCAGGACCTTGTGCTTGCCAGGCACATGTATGCCATGTAGCTATAACCCCAGCCTAGCGTAGTTATTTTAAAACTGGTGATAGATTCCATAATGTTGTAGTAGTTACATTTTTTCTCTTAGATTTGAAACTGTATTTAAACACAAATACACTGTTTCCTTTTTTTGGGGTTTTTTTTTTTTTTTTTTTTTTTTACAGAATGTGATAAAAGTAGTTACACATTTTTACACAGAACACTGTTTCTTGTGTTCATGAATATTATTAGAAATATAAAGTGGAAATTTTTAGATCTATCAGATCAAGCAAGTACAAGGTCCTGAGCTTGATCCTTGGTAGCATGCCTGCACACACACACACACACACACACACACACACACACACACACACGCACATGCACACACACACAGAGAATCTTGACAGAATTCACATCTTCCATGTCGACCCTGCTGCAGAGCTCCTGATGCTGTGGACAGCACAACCCCAGGTCACCAGGATGCCTGAGATGCACAGTTGACTACAGTAACACACACTCAGGGAGCATACGTTCAGGATTTAGAAAGTACACGAAATTCAAAATTATACTTTTCACTTGTTTGTTAACCTACACTAAACTTCTAGAAAATGCTTTTCAAACTTTAGGGTGCGCTTGCCTCTCTAGGGGATTTTGTTAAAATGTAGACTCAAGCTTGCTGAGTCCAAGGTGAGGCCTTAGAGTCCTTCGGAGCCCATCTTGCCTATTAAGCACAGAGTAGAAAAATTTACTATTCTAATTTCTTTTAAAATCAGAAGACTCAAAAAACATTTTGCTTAAGGTAAAAGTTGTAATATATGATATTAATATATATTTAAATTTACTTAATCATAACACATAATTTTTAATTTTTTAAAAGGAAAATGGGGTCCTTCAAAGAAAAAGTGTCTGCGACCCTCAGAAGTTATAAATTCAGGAAAAGAACATTTGAAACCACAGAGAATTTATGAGGCTCTTTATTTATTAAGCAAAGCCTTATGTATGAAATTTTCAATAAAGTTTTACAAGCACTTATGGCACTGTCATCTCTTTTAGAAGAGTTCCTCAAAATACTTGGCCTCGACTATATAACTAACTTGCTCAACTGGTATTGTTGGCTTTGGTAAACATTTCTTCGCATGAGCTTTCTCCCTGTCATGGGAGATACATTCAAAGCAGTACTTGAAATGTCTTTGCCCTTTACTCTGAATTCCTTCCTCCTCCACTAGGAGAGTAAAAGCGCTTTCTTCTCCTGTTCTAAATTAAACAAATGTTTGTTATGATTTTACTCTATGCTTTCCCATGGTTCCTGCCTTCAAGTTACTTTCCTAACTTTCTTTTTCTTGGCCCTAAAAACTTGGAAGCTAACAAAAAACAAAGCAAAGCAATCGATTAGCCAACTGAACCAGCATAGTCCCAACTGTGCAAGAGTTCTCAGTGTCTCCCGAAACAGAGCTTCTAGGCCAGCACTGCAGAGAAAAAAGAAAAAGAAACTCTAGGATGCCAGCCCAGAGCTACTGCCTCAGAGAATCTGGGTACAGCACTGTCCAGGGTATAATCAGCCCTCAGGTGATTTTGAAGTGCATTAAGTTTGAGAACCACAACTCAAAGAACTGATTCTTAACCAACCTATGAAACAATCACCTGGAGAGCTTTAAAAAATACACATGCCTGGGCTTCCATCCAGACATTCGACTTCAATTAGTCTGTATGGAGCCCTAGCCTGCCTATTGTCAGAGTATCCTAGATGATCCAAAAGCACAGCCTGGGTTGAGAACCACAGTGCCATCTGTTTCAGCAGATTGGATTCTTCTGTGGCAGGTGGGTACATGGGTGTGTGTGCATGTGCACATGTGTGTGTAAACGCATGTGTAAGTGCGGTATCAGTGAACTTGGGTGGATATATTGGTTTTGAGTCTTTTCCTAAGCAAACCTCATTCCTAGAAAACTGCTTGTCCACTATAGAAAACTTATGAATTTCAACAAACCAATATGTTAACCATTTACTACATAATTTTTACTCTAAAGGTTGGCAAACAGTGGTCCACAGAATGTTTTTTTTCTTTATAGCTTGTGAACTAACAATTATTTTACAATTTTAAAGGGTTAAAAAAGCCTAAGAATATAAGAGACACCATACATGACCCACAAAATCTAAGCAACATTTAGTCACTTTTAGGAAAGTTTGCTGACCCTGCTAAGAGATGTAGCAATGCTGTTTCTTGAAGATTTATGAACTAGTTTTTTAAAATTTTTTTTAACTTTATTAATTTATGTTATGGCTGGCTCAGCCTGCCCTGGGAGTGTGGCTGGCTCAGCGTGTGGTGCTGGGGATTGGTTCTGGGGTCTCTGCAGTTGCCTAAGCTTGCCTAAGCAGGCACTTTAGAGTGCTGAGCTATCTCACCAGCCCATGAACTAGTTTTAGAAGCAAAAGTGACACAGAAAATAGCCGAAAACTCGATGGACTTGAAGTGATGAAGCAGAGGCTATGAATGGTATGGAAAACTGAGACATCATAAAGGAGTTGGAAGTTATCTAAGCTTTAAAGCAGGTGGGTAGGTATAAGAGGGAAAGCCATTTCACATGAAGTCTTGGGTAAGGGGCCATTCAGATTTCAGCAAATGTAACGTGGAACACTTTCCATGACCTTAGAACAGACAGTTCTTCATTGCAGGCTTGTGGGCAAACCTGGCCAGTTCTGCCAAGTGGATTTCCATCACACAGAACATCCTCTGTCCTCTATGGAATCATAATCATGAGCTTTCAAAGCCAGGATTATACTTTGCTTTTGAGTGCATATCTGAAAGACAACCTGTTCCAAAGTCTACTTAATGACAGGTTACTTCCTCAGAGGTTGTTCCTGAGACAGACATTTGTCACACTACCCTGCCACCCTGCATGTGGTCATAGTGCTGAACACTGTACGAAAATCTCTTTCTTTTTGTTTGCTTTTGCTTGTCTTTTCCCCTGGAATATACAAGCGCATAAGGGTAGGAATCTTGTTTCTTTTAGCAATTTCATATCACCAACTTAAATCAGTGTTCAGTATAGAGTCAGGATAAACCAAAATGTTTCTAGAATAATATTTCATAATTACTTTGGGGGAGGGGGCTAAGGACATAGCTCAGTAGAATAAACTCTGGCCTCGCAAGCGCAAGAGGCTGAGTTCAATCCTGGTTCCACACACAAAAAAGAAAAAAAATTGGGGGCCAGCAGGATGGCTCAGTGGTCTAAAACGCCTGCTTGGGAAAGCTTGGGTGGCTTCAGGGACAGCAGTTTGATCCCCAGCACGACGCTGCACCAGCCCTGCCCTGGGGGTGGGCTGAGCTGGCCATAAAAATGAGTGAATAAACAAACAAAGGTTCTGAAACAAGAAAATAAATAAATAAATAAAATAAAAAATTCTTAAAAAAAGAAAAAACATTTAAAAAGAAACATTTTAAAATGAATAAACCAAGAGTTTTAAGTTAAATGTTTGAAGATTGAATGATACCAAGGAAAAATAGTTTTCTTAACTGCAGGAATAGTCCCAATCCTTAGTAGAAGGGTTTCTTTGTTTCATTCTATTTTCATGGTTCCAGGAATCAAACTTACAGCCTCATGCTTACTAGGCAGGAGCTATGCCACTGAGCTATATCCCCAGCCCTTAATGTAAGTGTCTAGTTGGATAAATGAGCATTATATATAGTTTCTGGGTAAGATTCCAAAGTGTTTGTAACTGCTTGTATTAGCTGTGGGTTGCATAAGACAGAATTGTAGGCTAAAGTTTGTAAGAAGAGGACGTTAGTGAATCTTTCAACACAGGCAGTTATGGCTATGGGACTTTGCTTGTCATTCTTTTCGGTGCTATCCCTAGAATTCATGGAATGGAGTTCACATCATGTAATCATGGAGACTTACTACCACCATGGTTGCTTGAATGTTTTCATATTGCTTAAGGTGAAACAGGATCAAGAAGTCTTTGAAAAATGATTTTATCCCTAGTCAAAATGCCCCTTAAAGTAGGACCCAGTTTATAGAGCCAATACTTGCATTACACTAAAACATAAATACAACACATCATTGTAGTCTGAACTGCTTTGAAGTTTCTCTCTACTCTGAGTGGCTAGGAGAGGGTTTGGGGATCATTTCATCTGAGAAATCAGTTCATCCGAGACAGTCCTACAATTGCTCAAATAGTATTCTTACATACATACATACATACATACATACATACATTTATTTATTTATTTATTTTACCACTGTTAAGTTTTTAATTATTTAGAATTCTGTGGTGATATTCAGCCACACTTGAAAGTCCATCTGACAACTCAACAAAAGTAGAACTACTTTCTTGGTGTGGGCTGTCACGTAAGGCATTCTGAGTAGTAAAAGAGGAAAGAGAAATGAGGCTGGTCACTCTTACCCTTGGAACCTAGCAGAAGAGCAGCTGTGCCCCAACTCTACCATGGGAGCTTCAAGCCAGAGACTCAAAACATGAAATTCCAGCAAATGCTAATGCGCATGTCAGCTTGCACTTAAACATAAGGAGAATCACAAAAAATTTCATGATCATTATCCTACATTTATAAAATTATCAAAATAATGAAAGAGAAACCAGATAAATCCTTGAAGGCTCCTCCAAAGCTTTGTTAGAAGGTTTGAAAAGTCACCCTCTTTCTATTGTTTGAAAAGAAATATTTTATAGAAGCATGGACCAATAAATTGAACTTTCCTGGGGCCTGGCAAGATGACTCAGCGGTTCGATCCCCGGCACCACATGCTGCACCAGCCCTGACCTCAGGGCTGGGTGAGCCGGCCATAAAAATAAATAAATAAACAAACAAAAGTTCTGAAACAAGAAAATAAAATAAAATAAAATAAAATAAAAAATAAATAAATTGAACTTTCCCTAAGTGATAGTTTGGAAGCCATGGTTCCATGGGATTTCAGTCTGCTTTCAGCTGTAATAATTGACAGTTGTGGAGCTGGGAAGGCACATGCTCAAAAAAAAAAAAAAAAAAAAAAAAAAAAGATCAAAATAACCGTATTGATTTTACGTGTTTGGTTTAGGTTATTTAGCTATCAAAACAGCACAATGTAATCAGTTGCACAGTTGACAGCTACTACTATGCCCAAAATACAATTGGGAAGTTTTCAACACAATTGAAATGTGTTAAGTGTGGAGGTCAATGGTTCTAGTCCATTAATGGATAGCTTAAAACAAGAGAGTAGCCCAGAGCAAGATATCCAAACATTTTAGTTTGCAAATATCTTCCAGTCCATACTAGGGATGTTCAGAGTTCCTTATCCTTTCTTCATGGGTAAACCTGTAGTGTTTCTTTTTACAGTTTCTATTCTGTCATTATCAGGAATCTTTGCAAAATAACTTGAACTTCAAGAAGCACCAAAGAGTGTCTCTCTCTCTCTCTCTCTCTCTCTCTCTCTCTCTCTCTCTCTCTCTCTCTCTCTCCCTCTCTGTATTTCCACTGTGATTTCCTTTATCATTAACTCTATAGTCCTATGGACTTGTTATAATGGAAGTTAGAAAAAAAAATACTGAGAATATCAATACTCCATCAGCAAGAAACGCAATAGTACAGTCTTCTGTCTGGGAAGCTGAATATTCTAACTTAACTACTTCTAATTGCAATTCATTCCCGGAGTACTTTCAAAATGTGGAAACATCAACTAACTCAAAAGTTGGGCTAAGCCAATGGTCCAGTTATAAAAAATAATAGATTGCACCACCTGAAAATAATTTTAGCGGGATGCAAACTGAGTACCGTGTTTCTTTACCTAAAGGGAAACAGAGAAGCGTGCGTCACCCTGCAGTCTTGCTCTTTCCCTTACTGTGGGGAGTTAATGTTTCGCAGAAGCTGTAGGGTAGATTGATTTGCGCAGCTGCTGGCTTTGCTTGGATTGTGCAGCAGACAGATGCAGTGCGCGGTGGAGAAGACAAGCCTGCTTCATCCGTCTCCTAGGAAGCCTCGGAACTCATTTCACAACTCATTCACTAGAAAACCAAGCCTGCCTCAAAAAAAAAGGCCAACAACAGTATTCCGGGCCCTCCGTTGCAGAAAAGAAAAACTCTGTGTCCCTCTCGGAACCTCAAAGAAAGCTTTTGTGCTCGGAGGGAGCAAACTGATGACAGCTGGTGCACCAAAGAAGCTGTGGGCATTTGAAGGAACAAGGTTAACTGAACATTGTCTTTTTGTTGGTGGAGATGGATTTGCTCTTTTTGTTCCTCCTCTTCTGAAGTGATGCTAAAAGGGAGCAAGTCTCCAGCTCAATCACATTTTAAAAATAATACACAGCATATACTAAAAAGCACCCTGGAAATTTCGTACCCATAGATAAGAGGGCCAGGACTCGACTTGAGAGAGGAACTGCACTTGTTCAGCAGTAAGAGTCTCAGCGTGAGCCGTGATGAGCAGATGAAGACCCATGTCGATCCTTTGAAAGCTTGGGAAGGTCCCTGCTGTCAGTCACTGCTTCATGCAGGCTGCAGTCTTCTGCGTGGAGATGGCAGTGTCTCTCCCTCTTGGTCAAGATTGTAGTTACGGATGTCCAAGTATCAGAACTCTGAAGTCCTTTACTATAATCATCATGCCATGAAATATGGAACAGAAATGAGGGAGAGGATGGAAGAGCTATTTCTGATATGCGTTGTCACTCCAAGGACAACCTAAGAAAGTTTTGTTGGTTTTTTTTTTTTTTCCCCAAAGAAAGTTTCCCAAGGAAATGTTAGAGGCTTCATAGAAAGCAGTAGTGGTAATAAGTAATAGTCAAAGTAAGTTCATTTGAGAAATGATGGTGCCGGTGCTAGTAAGCTTTCATACTGAGCACCTGGATTTCCAAACCTACCTTCTGTACTGAGTCCCTTAACCTTGTCCTTTACCGCTTTGATCCTCGACTTTATCTGTGGTCCAGTCTTTTCTAGTAGATCCCATGGTATTGAAAACCTGTTTCCCTCCCAACTACGCCTTGGAACTCATGTTCTGCTGCCACCCACAATAAATCTTTTGGCAAACAGAACAGCTTTTTAGAATTGCAAGTAACATAACTCAAGACTCTCTTGATTTTGTCTTCTTTCTCAGGATCTGACAGTAGTGAAAAGATGAATAAAAATTCAGGAATGAAAGTGTGTGAACTACGCACACCAAACAAATACCCAGAGTAAGATTTTTATTTCTCGTGAAATCCAAGGGCGTCAAGCCCAGGGCCAGAATTTTATTACAATCTGAACAAGTCGTATGCATAGTTAAAATAAGCAGGTGCTTGCAGGGAGTAACGTGAATGCTGCCAGCATGGCCAATTGCAAACCTGTCTGTCACTCCCTCAGGGTGACTCTGGTAGCTCTTTCTGGGATGCCTTGTGTTCCTGAGACTTTGCATTCCTGAAAGCAGGAATGGCTTCCTGATTCATAGATAACGGCAGTGTTAAGAAACTCAGGATTCTAGCTTTGGTGAAAGTCAGCTTGTCTTATAGTCCAGGCAAAAGAAGAGAATTGAATATTCACAGAGTAGAGATCTATGCCTATCAAGTGTCACAAAAAGGAGAGAGTCCCTCCAAATGACTGGCCTTTAACAATCCAAACCATCCAAGCAGGAGAATCTATAAAGTTAGGTCAAGAACTATATGGAAAAATTGAGAACTCAGAACTTTTAGAAAACAATGATACATCATAAAACAGTATCATCTGGATGAGAAATTATTCTGCCTGATTGTGGACTTCTGCTTTGTCTTTTTAAAAAAGGAAGTCTTCTAGGCCTACTTGTTACTTGTTCATGAAGATAGGATAACTTAAGGCAAATCAGATGCTTGTAGACTGCTTGGCATATACTAGCCTTGTGGAGCATTTATTCTGTGATGCTTTCTGTACATTCTCTCTGATCCCCACAACTACCTTCCATGCCAGGGATTATTACATTTTTTTTTTTTTTTATCTTTTTGAGACAGGGTCTTGATGCGCAGTTCAGGCTGGCCTTGAGCTCACTTTTGTAGCCCAGGATGGTCTCGAACTCACATCGATCCTCCTGTCTCAGCCTCCCAAGTGCTGGGATTACAGGCGTGAGCCACTACGCCCAGCGATTATTACATTTTTATTATCATTCTACTCTATTATGAAAATGAGTCCAAGAGAGGTTACCAAATCACAAAGTTAGAATGTAGTAGTTGAGCTCATCAATAATCAATGGAAATTTACATTACAAAAGAAGGATTATAGCGTGTGTGTCTACTGTGAAAATTAAGTAGAAGACAGTGTGCCAAAACATTATAATGGCATCAGAGATGCTCACATTTTCTTTCAAGACTGTATTGCCTGCAGTTGTACAAGAATTCCAATTGTATCAGGAGGACATGCCCTATTTTTAGGCTGTATAGGAAACCTCCTGGGAGCTCCAAGTGACTTGGGAGTGAAGAAGATTCTTGAAAGACCTCCACCAGCACTACCCTGCCTTTGGCTTCAGCTGGCTGTGAAGCATTTCAATGGGGCCAGTCTGACTTGAGATATGCAGGAGCGCAAAATACAATAGATTTCAAAGGCTTCATTAAAAGAAGAATTATAATAGCTGAATGTTAAAGTTGATAGAGACTGGGCATGGTGGTACGTGACTGTAATCCTAGCACTTGGGAAGCTGGAAGCAGGAGGATCACTCCGAGTCGGATATGTGTGGCGAGACCCTGCAGCCCTTGCACTAAAATACAAAATAAATAAGTCAATACATAAGTAAATTTGATGCTCATATCTATCACACATTGGGATTTGCCCTACGATGTGTTGAAATCCAAAGCCAAGTTTGCCTCTTCCAGAGTCCAAAGATTATAAGCATAGAGTTTTGAGGCATGGCTGTAGGATGAGAAGAACTACGGAGGCCGACGCCATCATCTTTCTGCCATTAGTTTCCTCATCTATATAATGGGATTATGGCATCATTAACCTCAGGGAGGTGATAAAAGCATAAAAATGAAGGAGTACTACATGTCAGAGGCTTATAGAGTATCTGGACCTCAAGAAACGTTCAATGAAAAGAACAATAATTAATTCACTCAGTAATGGACATTTCACACAACCTCTCCTTCAGCTAGTGAGTGAGGGCTATCTGAAGCAGCTGCCACCTTCCACCCGGGGTTGTGCATCACAGTTTTTGCTAGGCGGGGTTCCAAAATGCTCATCCAGTTCTGCACAGCACAGCTGTCTTGGCATTCACCTTCCTTTTTCTTTTCTTTTTTTAGACTCTTTTGGACTTGAAAGAGTCCAGCCTTAATCTTTAGTAAATCTAGTTTGAAAGTGCATAGCCTTGGAATATTTTTACAAATCTTCTCTACTCTCCAACTAACTGCTCTAATGAAGAGAAAAATGGTAATTGAAATGAGACTAATTAGATTGTCAATTACCTGCCTCCTCACATAGGTAATTGAAATCCCCCTAATTACAGTGTCTGTGTGTCTTGATGCTTTGTACTGAGGGATTATTAATGGAAAGCAGCTTTAGATGAAGTAACAGGAAATCTTGAAAAATGATTTAGAGAAAATTTGTTCTCAAGTGTTCAGTTTTTCAAAGCAAAGATGTTATATATCCAGTCCAGCAGGGCAGTCATCCACTAGGAAAGAAAATTCAACATTTTGTGTTGACTGTCAAGTTCAGGTGTATAAAGCCGTAAGAAGACGCTAACCTTGAACCTTGTCTTGATTTTTATTTAGTCTTTGTCGTTGTTTTTGCATCACTCCCTTTGGCCCATATGTTCTCTTTGCTTAGAAGGAAAAAGTCAACATCAGGAGGCTCTCAGAGGGTCTCCAGATAAATATAGAAAGTGAGAGTTGCAGATGAGGTACAAAAATGTACAAGAAATTAAATATATACATCAAACAAATGACTTCCTCTGAGTGCCCACTAGGAAGGGACTTTATTGAAGTGGCTTCAAGGGTGAGGAGGGAGGGCAGTTTTGATGCCGGAAGAAAAGATAGAATGATCAAATTTGGAGCCTCTTTACTGCTAGGAAGGTAGTTTCTGACTTAAAACAAAGAGAATTCTTGGCAACATGGCCTCTTCTTTGCCTCTTGCAAGTTTTCACTGGGAGAGTTTCCTTAGTGAGGTGTAAGGTCAAGCTGAGGTTCTGTTCCATGTATGTATGAGAAATAAATTTAATCTTACCCTCTAGATTAAAACATCTGATTTCTCATCAGGCCCAGAGGAAACTTGAAGCCAAGCAGAAAAGAGAAGGTTGCTTCTGTGAGAAATAGGAGCACAGGTTCATGGAGAGACACAGCAACCTGGCCAAGGTGGCTCTGGTGACTGAACGGAGGTATCCTGAATCCAGGTCCTTCCCCAGTTAGTTCTCTGTATTAAAGGGTAGTAATCTCATTTGCTGAGATTTTGTTTGTATTATTTTGAACTGTAATGTTCCAATATAAACTATGACTTCCTGTTATCTATTTACAGTAGAGATTAAGAATGAGGCAGATGCCAATTTTGTGATTTTTGAATGAGCTTTTCAGTTTTTGTACATTAGGGACATTAGGATCCACAGGAGAGTCAGGATACCAGCCTTACAGCCATCACACAAAGGCTCCTCGGAGCACCTTGGGTGGGAAGAGCCCGTGAAACCATGAGCCTCACATGCACATTTACACCCAAGCCCAGCGTTGACAGTGTCAGGAGAGAATCGTTGGAATTTTGCCTACTGCATGACTAAGGCAAGGCTCTTACTGGGGTGCTCACTGTCCTCACCCCACTCCCACACACAGCATGGTATTCTCATTTCAGAAATAATGTGCTCTCGGAGCATCTACTGCACAGTCCGAGGGCAAACCAGCTCATTCTAGAACGGGCTGTTACTGTAGACGGCAAGGAGGCACTGTGTTTGCGGTCCATAGCAACAGCATGTGCTAGGTGCAAACAATGAGACGCCTATCCCCAGTGAATGGAGTTGACTCCTAAAATCACTTTAACAATCTATAATCAGCATAGTTTTGGAATTAAACAGGATATAATAGAAAACATTAATATGCAAAGGAAAAATCTAATGTATTTCTTCCTATGAGTAATGGAATGTCTCAATTTTCTGTCCTGGAGGCATTCAGAGACACGACTGAACTTTAATCTCAGAATCATGGTTATTCAGTTAATGAGTGTGACTCGTAGGGACGTACAAGACTTATGTGTTGGGGGAGAGAGATTCAATAAGTAAATTTGGGGAGAAAGCAAGAGATGTGTTCTTTTTGGTCTCTAATATCGAGATGAGGGTTATGCTCATTACAATAACGTTAAGGAGCTTTGTTTTAAGAATTCCTAAGATGTTCTGGGGCCTTGTATAATCACATTCTGAAGCATGATAAAGAATCTCAAGCTTTCTAATCTTCTTGATGATAGCTCAATCAATGAGGTGGGAAAATGTACTTAATAATTTTCTTTCTTCCATCTGTTCACTCTTCCTGCATGACAAAGTCCCAATTGCAGTCAGAGAATAAAAAAGGAACCAAATATATATATGTATATATATATATATATATACATATATATATACATATATATATATATACATATATACATATATATACATATATATATGTATATATATAGTTTTATTTTTTAATTTTTTAAAAGAATTTTTAATTTTATTTTCTTGTTTCAGAACTTTTGTTTGTTTATTTATTTATTTTTATGGCTGGCTCAGCCTGCTCTGAGGGCAGGGCTGGCGCAGCATGTGGTGCTGGGGATCGAACCGCGGTCCCTGCAGCCGCCCAAGCTTTCCTAAGCAGGCGCTTTAGACCGCTGAGCCATCCTGCCGGGCCCCTATATAGTTTTAAATATATACTCTTATGATGACTTGGAAT
This sequence comes from Myocastor coypus, assembly GCA_004027025.1. Classification (NCBI taxonomy): domain Eukaryota; kingdom Metazoa; phylum Chordata; class Mammalia; order Rodentia; family Myocastoridae; genus Myocastor; species Myocastor coypus. The sequence continues at coordinate 1,997 of PVJA010012717.1, read as the reverse complement.
ATGTGAGCTGGAGAGAGGGAAGAGGAGGAACAACGACATGGAAAAGTTTTCTCAGGCTTTCTAGAAATGGATACCGGATTTCACAGTTTACTTAACAAGAACAATTCAGATGTTTGCAGAGAAGGGGATGGAAGAGCAGACACATGTTTCCAGGTGCTAAACTTTGTCTTCTTTTTTGTTGTTTTCAGTGTAGGAGAGAAGTGCCTTCTGAAGACACTGAGAATTCGTATCGTAATCAACTGTGTCATGAAGGAATTTTATAGAGGAACTTTCTACCGTCCTCAGGATACTAACTGGCCCCTAGTAGCATGGTCAGTCCTTGATCTCCTTTAGTCTACTGCAAGCTCAATTCCTTCTAAGTACCTGCCTTGTGCTCCACCTCTTCCTGGTTCTATTCATCTATCCAATCGCTGGTGCATTATTTGTTGAACTATACCCTCGTTCAGAGAATACAGCAGCGGAGACATGACAGACGTTACTTTTTCAGATGCTCATGGCCTGTTTAGAGTCTTGAGCCTCACTGTACCTCTGGGGGCCTCTTGCAGATCCTGCTGGTTTGCTATCCCAGGGGCTATTCTCAGGGCCCTCTTTAAGGCTCTACCTTCTGCTGTTGATAACTTCCTGGCATGCAGTAAATGCTCATAAAACATTTTGGACTGTTTTTCATTCTTCCACTGGAACCAAATTCACTCTTTCTAAGCGGCTAAAGACGAGTAATGGGATACTGTGAATGGCACAAGCTCTGGGGAAAAGCAACCAGTAGTTTGGCCTAAAGAAAATTTTCAAAGGTTTTCTTTTTTGATTTATGAGCTTTTTTTCCTCCCACATGCGCCTTCAAGCGGTGTTCTAGGAAGAAGGCATAATCCCAAGTGAGGAGAACACACTTACCCTTGGATCTGCTGATAATTCTCTGCATAAACTTGAACAGAATACATCAGGTCAGCAGGCCTGGCTGGGGCACACAGTCTGTCAGCCCTTCATGCAGACTGAGGACCCAGATGACCAAGGAGCTGCAGTGTCTGCCATTGGAGACTTGAATGCTTCAGGAGTTAAAGTCACACAAGCAAGGGCTATTTTCTCCTATGCAGAACGGAATGCGTGGATTGGTGGTTCATAAAGTCTGCTGTAACTACAACATGTTATTCTGTATTTACTTGTTTTGTTCCTTAAAAGAGAAGAATATTTTTCTGAGAGCTATCAACCAGCTGCACAAGGAAAGAGTAGAAGAGAGAATCTCTGCTTGTAGAGCTGAGCACAATAATCATCCCTCATCTTTTCTTTTGGGTGTGAGACTTCCTAACAGCTGATTGGAATGTGTAGAATTTCATTTGCCTTCATAAATAACATCTTAGTGAATACTGAAAGTATTCTAAGGCTCTTCTGTGGCCATTGTTATACTCTACAGGAGAGAAAGCACGGAATGTGAGTGCTTGTAAACTTAAAGAAAAGGGAACTATTGAAAGTTAAGACCAAGGGATACTGGAAATGGCAACTTGGGCAATTTCCACTGATGCCCCACAAATTTCTTTTTTTTTTTTTCAATTTTTTTATTGTTTAAATTTAACAATGGTTATATTACATATTTTCATCATCAGATCAGTTTAGATTAATACATATAGGTATATAAGATGGATCAAACAATTAAACATTAACCTTTCTAAATCCACATTACTTTTTTTTTTTTCTTTTTCCCCTTCTTTTCTTTGAAAGTTGACATATTGCATACTGTCCTCACAATCATTCTACAGAGTGTCGTGTGTGGGCATGACCCACCTCCCTATTGATCTTGCATAGAAAAAAGAAAGAAAAAAAAAGGAAAGAATATACTTCTCTTTGGACTAAGAGGAAGCAGATACATACACAGTCAAAGGATTTGCAATTGCAGTGTGCCACCAGTGAAGCTTGTGATGTTGGAGGCTATTGAATCTAAGCCTCATAAAGCTCATCTCACTAATCTAGCTCTGCGTTCCATGCATTGTAATTAAGGATTTTTTTTT
>PVJA010012716.1:35563-51271 GCA_004027025.1 Myocastor coypus | reverse complement strand
ATTGTTTGATCAATCTTATATACCTATATGTATTAATCTAAACTGATCTGATGATGAAAATATGTAATATAACCACTGTTAAATTTAAACAATAAAAATATTAAATTGAATAAATTGAAAAAAAAAAGAAATAACATGAGACCAGCAATGTTGGAACTATGGTTGAAAAATCAAAATGCTTAATTTTAAAAAAAAATTCTACTACTATAAAAGACACCCTGCCATGAACCCCCATTCCTACACCCTTCTCCCATCGCATTTGGCACTTTCTGAAGAGTCCTGGGAGCCCTCTTTCATGGGTGTCTTCAGTGGCACTGTCACTGCCTTTGTGCCCCATACCAACTCAAAACACCTTTTAAGGCCCCCCAGACCCTGAGCAAGAGCCTGAAGATACATGGTGAAGAGAGTAGATAAGGATGTGCGGTAGTCTTTTTTTAGTTAAGGACTTTCTTTAAAAAAAGAAAAGAAAAATAAACACTAAAAACAAAGGCAAACAACTTCCAAACAAGATTATAGGAAAGTAATGGGAGAAAGAACAGAAAAAGAGAGGAAGAAGAAAAAAATGGATAAATAAATAAATAAATAAACACACACACACACACACACACACACACACACACACACACACACACACCACAGTTAAGATAGATATCCTACTAATTGCTATTAGCTTATTGGAAGGCAAGGTGTATACCTAAATTGTTTGGTCAACTTCATGCCTGTATCTTGTAATCTGAGCAGCTACTTTGAAGACAGCAATGCACGATGTACTAGCCAGAGGAATTGCTTTATCAGCCTGCATTACTTTGGTTGGCTCGGGGGCAACAACACCCATTGTATTTCTAAGCACTGCTTAAGAAAGTGGCAAAATGGAATGAGTGTGTTTAAAAGAGGCGAGGCATACGAGGAGGGGGGTTAGTGGAAATGCATTGTACTCTGAAATCACTTTTAAAAATGTACATATTTTCCATATTTTTTGGTAACTTGCTTATTGTATTCTGTAACTTTAAAATAGTTTACCTTCCTTTATTCTATATAACAGCCCTGCTGGAATTTTGTTGGAGTGTCATTAATCTATAAATAGATTTGTCAAATTGATATCTTAAAATACTTCATTTTCCAATGTGCCCTGCATTTTAATGTATTCAATAACAATCTAGGCTTCCTTACAGAGGTCATACTCACATCATAAGGATTATTACCCCTGGGTGCTTTGTCTTCTACTTGTTACTGCAACTGCAGTCTCTTTTTCATTATATTTCCTAATTGCTTCTCAGTGGTACGTAGAAGAAATGCTGCTGATTTACACAAAATATATTTAGCTCTTATTCAGCCTTTCAAAAGAAATCCTCAATCCCACTTGTTCCATCTTTTATCAAGAAGCTTGAGAAGCAACATTTGTGAGGAGGATGTTTCTGTGCCACTTACAAAATTTACAAAATTCATAGCCACTCTATTGCTGAATGCCCTGTGTATGAAAGATGAACAGAAGGTGCAGTTTCTTTTGTGACTGAAAAGACACATCTATGTCATCTGTAACCTGGTCCTTTAAATACAGCTTTCCATCCTACCCCGTGGCCATCCCATAATTCCAACTATCTCTCAGGAACTAAATAAGGTTTATTTATTTATTTATTTATATGTATTTAGTACAGGGTCTACAGGGTCTCACTACACAGATCGGACTTGTAGTGATTCATCCTGTTTTTCAGCCTCCCAAGCACTGGGATTACAGGCATGTGCCGCCACACCCAGTTTCATTCGCTGTCTCAGCATGCTCTGCCTGGTGGGGCCGGCCCAGTAGGCTGGGGCTCAAACCCCCTGTGCCCGCATCTGCTTAAGCAGAGACTTTAATCCACTGAGCTGTCTGGCCAGCCCTGTTGCACTTTATTTAGTAGTGCTATTTTCTAATGGCATATCTTTCCCACTTTAATTAAAAAGTTTGAAATGTTCATATGTATCTCTTACTGGGAATGCTTGGGAGCAGAAATATTTTAGATGCTTTTAGATTTTTGCATCACTTACACATATATAAAGCAATAGGTTGGAGATGATACCCAAATCTAAATATAAAATTCACTTGTATTTCATATATACTTTATGCACAGAGTGAAGGTAACTTTATACAGTACTTTAATTTTATACATGAAACAAGGTTTCATGGCATGGAACCTGCACTCAAAAAGTTTTACATTCTGGATTCTTGGATCAGGGGTGCTACATTTATTTATTTATTTATTTATTTATTTATTTATTTATTTATTTATTTATTTGTCTTTTTGAGACAGGGTCTCGCTATGCAGTTGAGGCTGGCCTTGAGCTCACTTTTGTAGCTCAGGCTGGTCTCGAACTCGCACCGATCCTCCTGCCTCAGCCTCCTGAGTGCTAGGATTACAGTCGTGAGCCACCACGCCCGGCTTACATTTAGATTAACATTTTAAAATTTTATTTTACTTTTGAGGCAGGGTTTCACTGTGTAGCTTAGGGTGGCCTTAAGCTCACTATTTAGCCCAGGCCGTCTTAAATGAGGTGATCCTCCTGCCTCTGCAGCCTGAGTGCTGAGATTACAGTTGTGCACCACTGTGCCCATCTGTTATGGTTTGTGCATAGGTGTCCCCCCAAAGCCTCATGCAGCCCTGTGGCTGCTTCTGGAGTTTGTAGTTGATTATTGTGAAAATGGGTGCTTCTTCTCTCCTAGGGGCAGGTGATTTGCATTTCAATGTAAGGGAGGAAGAGAAGGTAGCTGCTTGAGCTGCTTCTACTCCTCTCTTCACTCTTGCTCTTTGCCTGCCACCATGAAAGGTTGTTTTCTGCCATGTGCCTCTCTGCCTTGGAGCCAGCTGAGTATGGACTGTGTTATGGTTTATGTCTAGTTGTCCCCCCAAAGCCTCATGTAGTCATTGGGCGGGGACTTCTAGAGTTTGAGACTTGATCCATGATCCCTGGGATTATAGGTTTTAGTACTGATGGGATTATGGGTGGAAGTACTTCTGGGATTATGGGTGTAGCCTAAGGCGGAGGCTAAGGCAGAGAGCCTGAATGTAATATAAAGAGAGACAGAGAGACAGACTGGAGCTCTAGCTGTTGCTCTGCTGCCCTGTTTGTTTGGCTACTTCTGCCACCATTTTGTTGCTGTTCCACCGCCATGAACTGGATGCTCTCTGCTCTGTTCCACTCAGCCTTGGGCCAGCCAAATATGGACTGAAACCTCCACAAACTGTGAGCTAAATAAACCTTTCCTTCCTTCATCTTGAGTGTCTGGTATTTGTCCCGGCAATGAGTAAAAAGTAACCAAGACAGACTGAAACCTCAAGTAACTGTGAGCTAAATAAACCATACCTTCCCTTGTTTTGAGTGTCAGGTATTTGTCCCAGCAATGAGAAAAGAGTAACTAAGTCACCATTTTAGATTAACATTTAGGAAAAAGAATGGTGCCATGAGAAAAGGACATCTAAAAAGTTTACCACATGAGTAATTTTCCATTTGAAATGCAAGTCAGAGTATCTTTGAGGTGTCTGTGTGTGTTTACATACCTGCATGCATGGCATGCGTATACATGTATCTACATATGTATTCAAAACATACACACGTAAATAAATAATTGATATTTTAAAGCAAAGTGATAATGCAGATCAGTGTGTAAATAATGATATGAATAAAAACTTTAAAACATTCAATATAATTTCTTTTTTTTTTTTTCTTTTCGAAACAAGGGATCAAACCCAGGACCTTGTGCTTGCCAGGCAGGTACTTGTGACCCTGATCTATCTCATGTCTAGTAAAGTTATTTTAAAAGATGTCATTTGGGCTACGCATAAAGTATCAAATGCTTCTAATAATCTCTAAGTTGTTGGCTGATTTCTAGAAGCTGTGCTGTGATCTCTCATCTGATCTGGGTGTCAGTGGCTAAGCGCTCCTCACCACGCCATTCCTGGGGTCCCCAGGGAAGGACCAGGCACACGCCTAATATGCTCAAGTAGATAGTTGCCGCCAGGTGGCGCCAACCGCAGCATGCCGTTAAGGCCCCAAAAAGAATCACCCCGGAGCTTGCAACCCACGTCTACACGGATGCAATTCTCTGGACTTTACTTTCTGTGCTATCACTGGTAGAAGTCAATTTTAAATCTTTGTGAGGCAATACCGTGATCATTTTGTTTCCCATCGATATTTTGTTTGGAATATTTTGAGGCCGGAGAAAAGATACAGTTCTTAACACTTTACCACAAGTTCTTTCTCCTTTTTCTTCTCTGCATTTATGGGCACATGTTTTAGGAACCACTTGAAAGGACGTTGTACTATCCTAACAGTCCCTCGACACCTCAGAATGTGTCTCCTCAGTACAAGGACATTGGTGCAGTGCCTTTAGTTAGTTCATAGACAGGACTGCTGAGTGGCCTGATAATGCCATTTTATGCACGTATACTTTTAGATTATAAGATCTCATCAATGGTCACAGACTTGGACCACCATTTAATTATCCTGGCTCTAGCATCTCCTTAGTCTCACAAGAGGTCCCTCCAACCTTTGGGGCAGTTGTATTTTTACTGTACTTGCTATATTTGAAGAGTTCAGGCTGGTCTTTTTACATTTATCTCACTGTTTTTTCATGATTGCTGTTGGGTTAGACCCCAAGGAGAGACCAAGACCACAGGGACAGGATGGATTGAAGCTGTTAACAGCAATATCTTTATTTCAGACTGGGTACAGCTGGGTCAAGGGCAAAAAGGCTGTTGACCATGAGCAAGGGAAGAGAACAAGCTTTAAAGATGGGTTTAAACATCAGGGGGTCCCTTGGTGGGCCTGGTACCTCTGGCAGGAAGCACAGAGGTTGGGAAGTGCAGGATGACAGTGGAATTTTGCTGACAGAGAGTGGCACTCTATAGACTTGCAGGGTTTCCTGTCAGCCTGAGAACTAGGTCTGGGAGCCATCCTGATAAACAGATTTATTTGTCTCTTAGGCTGAGCTTGGGTGAGGGGGCTGCTTCCTGCCTGAACAGCAGGTGGTGGTTTACAGGTATATTTTCTCTTGAGGTTAGAAGGAGTCCGATTGTGAGGACCTAACAATTAAGTTACACATTTTGGGGCAAGAATATCATAACAGTGATGCTGCATTTTCTTGAAAACACAATTTAAACAATTACAGGAGGGGGGCTGGAGGGACAGCTCAGTGGAAGAAGTGCTCGTCTGGCAAGTACAAGGTCCTGAGTCCGATGCCTGGTACTACCAAAAAAAAAGTTTACAGGAGGGCTGGTCAGATAGCTCAGTGGACTAAACACCTGCTTAGGTAGAGTGCAGGGACCAGGGTTTGATCCCTGGTGGTCAGTGCTGGCCTTGCCCCAGGGCTGCACTGAGATGGCAAATGAGACTGGGAGTGGAGGTGCGCGCCTGTAATCCCAGTCCTTGGGAGGCTAAAAACAGGAGGATCACTATAAGCCCAATATGTGAAGTGAGATCCCGTAGACCCTGTACTACATACATTAACAACAACAACAAAAAAAGATTACAGGAACTCTTGCTTAACAGTATACTTTTTATTTAAGAAAGAAAATAATGGCTAATCATTAGCTCTTAAATTAATTTTAAAGGACACACACACACACATACACACACACACACACACACACACACACACATCTTTTTGATTCCTGGCTTGTCCTAACCTCATTTGGACAAGTCTGTCTCCGATAAAGGAGAGACCATAAAGCATAGGAGAGCAGGGCCATGAAAAGTGGCAGAGCCACATTCACAAGGGATTGCACGTGGACCCTGGCGAGCCCCACCAAGTGCTGCTGCTCAGGGGCGGCCGGTGGCTTGTCCAGCAACCTTCCTTTCACAGAACTGACATCCCCTGCTTCGAGTGGGGTTGGTGGTGTCCACATGGGACTGCAGTCCCTTCTGTGGTGATGAGCTCACCAGGGGCAGTGTGACTTGCATCAACCCAGTGTCTTCAGATGTCTCTTCCTTGGGGACCTTGAGATAACCAATTATGCTGCTGTAGGCAGCTGAATTAGACAGAAATATAGGCAGCCAGACAGGGCTAGGCTCTCAAGGGAGCCAGTATGGAAGACAAGATATCTTACAACTGTGGGAGAGACAGACACCTCAGCTGTGGGCCAGACCTCAAGACAAAAGATCGCATGAAGAGCCACATACCTCTAGGGATGGACCTCAGGGACTGATATTCTGAATAGTCTCCATCACCTCAAAAAAGCCAGAAGGAGCCACAAACCCAACCCTCTACAGGAAAAGCCTCTGTTCTATATTCATGCCTGCTTGCTACATGACTTGCTTCTTCATTTGATCCTATTTTACCTGAGCAATTATACCTGTAACCTTACTGGGTGACCATAGGTTTGTTCTACCTCATGCCCACCTAGTGAATTCCCATGTCCCCCACCTCAAACCTCGAACCTCCAGGTTTTGCTCTATAAAACCCTTAGAAAGGCAGGTTTCTTGGCAACCTACCCTGGTCCCCTTGTGTCACTTTCTTGGATGAAAGCTTTCCTTTCCTCAATAAATATATTCCACTCTTAACATCTATTGTTCGTAAAATTCCTTCTTCAGTTTTTAGAGAACAGGGACTCCTTGCAGATATCTTCCAGGTTGGGAGCTTCTTTCCCCTATCTCAACATTGGCTAGACCTGTCTGTGGTCATTTGCCCGATCTTAAGGGGGAAAGTCAGCAGAAGACAGCAACACACACACACACACACACACACACACACACACACACACGCACGCACACACTCATGCATGCAGTGAAGCAGCAGTGAGCTGAGATGAGAAGATCAATGCAGAGACAGAGTTAGTTCATGGGACAGTTTTTAGTTTAGGGATCTAGCCATGCTTGAAGTTAGCATGTATGTATATGTGCATGTATGAATTTTTGAGACATTTTGCTTGATTTGTAGTGCAGCTTGGCCTGGAGCTCACTACGTGAGCCAGGCTGGCTATCCCCGCCCCCCGCCTCAGCCTCCCAGATGCTGGGACTGTAGGCATGAACTGCCAGGCCTGGCTAGAATGCTTTTAACCTCCCTTAAACTTGCTTGAGTGGGGTTCTGTCTCTTGTGACTGAGTCTTGGCTGATGTGCTCACATTTAAGGATCACGTTAAGATACCTTGGGGTGTCTGTCTTCACTATGGAGACCTAGGTGAGCTGCTGAGCAGCCTCAGTTTCCTTGGCTGAGGGTAAGGACAGTAACATCCACCCCCACTACTGGGGCAGGGCCAGGAGCAACCAAGTGACCCCAGCAGTGCACCTGGAAGAACTGGGCACCGGAAGGGGCTGGGCAAGGGTGCTGCCAGGCCTTTGCCCTGTGGTGCCTGCCCTTGACTGCTCCCCGGCTCTGCCCAGACGAAGTCATTCTGCTGAGAACAGCGCTGTGGCGGGGAGCAGTCATCGCTCACTGCCAACGGCTTGGTCACAATCCCCAGCTTGACCTTTGCGCCTCCGGAGTAGAGAGGAGCGCCAGTTGGGCAGGCAGATTCAGCACCGCTCTGGCTGAAAAGGACACCATGGAGGGGCCTCTGCAGGCCCCAACTGCGTGGACCCTCCTGGCCGCAGTGGAGTCCGAGTCCCGGCACCGGGTCGGTGTGTGCGCTCGGGCAACCTCGTGGTACTGATTTGAACCTCTTTGTCCATCTTCGTGCTCCGGTTTCCGAAGGGAGTTTGTTCGGAATGAGCCCACAGTCTCCTTCTGTCCCTGCCTCCAAAGGAGTGAGAGGCGCAGATTTTCAGGGAAGCCCAGTTCGCAGAGACCAGTCGGGAGGCTTCTGTTAGCTGTCACAACTCCAGGGCTGCACGTTTCCTTGGCTCCCGCTCTGAGTTCCTCAGCAGCTATTAGAAGAGGCTACCTCGGGTGGGGACAAGCAGAACTCCTGTTTCCTTCAGGCCCAGATGGGTGGACGCAGAACGGCTGGGGCGGAGCGGGCCCAGAGTGGGTGTGTTGGGCTGGCCCTGCGGCCTCATGCGCACTCCCTGGCGGGTTGGAATCGGGAGCCAGGGTCCTCAGGCCGCCTGCACCTGCGAAGTGCACCTGCGAAATGCGCCGCAAATGCCAGAGCAGCAGCTGGGACTTTGGGTGCAAGTCAATGCCCAGTGTCCCAGTGGATTCTCTCATAAACTGCAGCTGAGAAATTGCCTGCAGTCCCCCCACCCGCCCCACTCTCTAAGCGGGCTGGCACTGGGCAGGGGCTGCTGTGCACGCTGGGTGGAGCTCTCTGTGCTCGGAAGGACCTGAGCTCCTGGGAGAAGAAAAACCGCCCGAGGACAGAGTTGTGGCTCACCATTCAGCACGAGGACGAGGTCTGGCGGTGCAACTCCTGGCCACCCGTGTTCCCTCAAGTAGGAGCTGAGCTTGCACAAGTCGGCTGGGGGATTGTGCTTCGGGGAGGGCTCTGAAGGCCCCAGGAGGCTCCCACTGAGCAGAGCCGCTGTGCACATCCAGCGGGACTTGGGGATCAGCGCAGAGAGCAGTAGGGAGTGTAATAGGGTGGTGACCTCAGAGGGTGACTGGATGGTAGCGTTCCTGGGCCCCAGTGCCTCCCGGAACAATGGCTGTCGCGGCCGACAGCGCCCTCTGGTGGGCACTGTGGGAAGTGCTGCGCTGGCCTGCTCTCAGAGGTAGAGCTTTGAAAAGACGTGAGTCTTAAGGGCTTCTAGACTTGAACTGAGAAAACGCTGAGATGGGCCTTGCAGCAGCGACATGGTGGCGGGAAATATGAGAGGAAGAGTGTTTTCCCCCTCGTCAGTATAAGCCTACTGTTACCTTTTTACTTGCAGGAAATGTAGCCCTGGGGGGAGGGACAGAGGAGATACGGGTGTCACTAGTTCAGAAAATGAACAGCTTGGGCCACAGAAGAGAAAGGAGAAGGGACACAGGTTGCTTCACTTCACGGGCAGACACCGAGGGCAGAGGAAGCCTGACCTGGTGACCTGGTCCCTGGAACCAGCATCAAGGAATTATTGCAAAGGTCGCAGGAAGGCCAGTTTATGCCTTTGCTTTAGGTCCCCATGAACTAAGAGTGTAGAGTTCATTTAGCAATGTCTTGGGATTTGGAAGCCAAGATTCAGGGGAGAAGGTTGGAGCTGAAGTCTTGATACGGGGGATGCTGAGAACACCCTCCCCTCCAAGAGGTTTTAGGGCTGTGGTCTGCTCATGGTAGGGAGAGCCCAGTCATTGTCTAATAGATCCCAAGAATTGATTATGGGAGGCAACAGTATTTATATAGCTCTGATACAGGCCCTCTGGTAATAGCACTTGCAGAAATATCGACTCTACTGGATTGTCCGGGTACAATCTATTACACTCAAGGAAGCCTAATTTGTAGACAGAAATGTAATTTTGTACTATGATTGCTGAAGCTATAAAGTTTAATTTTTAAGACTTGGTCCCAGGGAGCTAGTGTGGCAATGTCCAATGTACAAGGACATTTATAGTGCGATTGTAACCCAGTTTGTGCTGCTTTTTACCAAGTGTAGTCTCTCCTAGGAATGGGGCTGATGACATCTTGCTAAGTTCCTCTTCTTGTGTGTAAAAAATCAACATCTCTGAGCTTCTGTGTGAGTCACCTAGGATATCATATTTGTTGTGATCTGATTTCAGCAAAATGTGCATCAGCTGAAGTGGCTGAACACACAGTGCGTATTTGGCTGAGTGCTGACGTGAGCACCCAGGTGCTGACATTCAGAGCCCCGGCAAGGTCATTTGAGGCACTGCCATTTCCCTGTTGCCTGCCACTTTTTGAACAGCTGAATGTGAAGCTGAGCAGCTCAACCCTGAGTCGCAGCAAGTTATGTGAACATTGTCCTGTCTGTGGAGGTGAAACGGTTGATTTGAATCCCCGGATGAAGTAACACCAGGCTCCTTGGAGTAAGCATAGAGAAATAAATGGCTGCGATTTTGCTGCATGAAGTATTCCAGAAACACAAACCCAGAAGAGGAAATGAAGATGATGTTCTCCCCCCACCCCTGTAATTCAAATTTCCACCCTGATCACCCTGTGTATCATTCTTGGTGACCAGACTTTGTGAGTCGAGTCCCATAAAACTTGGTTCCACTTTTGGGTAAAACACCCAGCTCTCCTTGAGGTCAAGGAGACACAAGAGCCATGTCAAGCTAGGGAGACTCCTCGTAGGCCAAAACCTAAGAGTGACACCGAGGCTGACCAGCAGGCAGGCTGTTTAGAGGGAGAGAGGGCAGCTCCACATTCCTGGCAAAGGAAAGAGTCTGCGAATGAAGAAATGGATGAAGGAGCACATGGCCTTGGCCTAGAAATAAATTCATCTCTACAGTCTGGCTAGAGCTTTGTACTAGTTTACAATTAACTAGCTGGACCTTTCTCTCAAGGGTCACGGTGGCCCAGAACTCACAGTATCTGAGCTGGCTAGCCTGCTGTGCCAGTTGCTTATTACCTAGTTGATCTGGTACCAGTGAGCACCCTCGTTTGTTGTCCTGAAGTTAACAACCTGTGCAATGGTTTGAATCTTTTTTTGTGAGTGTGGAACTGGGGATCAAACTCAGGACCTTGCACTTGCCAGGCAGGCACTTGTGCCCCTGAGCTATCTCCCTGGCCCCATATGGCTTGAATCTTAAGTATCCCCAAAGACCGGTATGAGTGTGGTGCCAGCTGGCAATGCTGCTGGGTTGGGCGGAGCCAGTGAGGGGCGCAGCCCAGCAGGAGGAAGTGAGGCCCTGGGTGCAACCTTGAAGGGGCTCCAGGACCTACCTGGCCCTTCTCTCTCTTGATCCGGAGTAGAGGCTAGTTTTATAGGTGGCTAAGTTAGGTGGAAATATTCTAGGCAGGCAGACACGGCAGGGTCCTCCAGGAAGTCAGTGCAGCAGATGAGAAAGCATTAGGACTGTGGCTGGAGGCATATCTGCAGAAGATTAAAGTCACAACAGCCAGATTTACTTAACTTCCGAAGATGGGAGCGTGGGAATACTGGTGCTACCCAGTTGAGATTTCCTATAGAAGTAAATAACTATCTCATTAGAGATGGGGTGGGCCATGGATTTCCACCAAGACTCATGTTCTGGATCCAGGTCACTGACGCTACCCATGCGCACTTCCTACGTGACTTCTCATTGGATCCATATTACCTAAGCAGCTGTGCGTGTAATCTCATTGGTTGATCATAATTTTGTACTCACCTCCATGACTATGCTCTGTAAGTGTCCTTTGAGAAGCAGGCTCATTGGCAACCCATGTGGGCCCCATCCTGTCTCTCAGGAGCTGTTTCCCTCAAGAAAATTTCCTACTCTTAACCTTCTTGTTCCTTGGAATTCATTCTTTGATTTTGGGGAACATAAACACTGTGTATCGGACATGTAGCAAGTTGGGAGGTGTAGTATTTCCAGTATGTCAGCTGGAGCTCCCGTATCGCTATCTTCCCTGTGAGGCATGCTAAAAGACCATGCCTCACAGACCCAGAGGCTTCCATCCTAGTACGATGGCTCATTCCCTCTGAGGCAGGATCTTTCTTCACTATAAGTGGCTTTTCTCTGGCCTATTGTCACAGCAACGGAGAGCTGATGAACACAAGGCTGATGTCAGAAATGGAGTTTGGCAAGGCTCCGGGTAGGCCCTCGGGCACAGAGCATGGGGTAAATGGCCTTCAACCAGTGTTCTCCTCCCCATTCCATGATTTGGTCCAAGAGAAAGCAGTGACTCCTGGCAGCAGCCAGTTGGACAGCACTCAGCAGATGCTGGGGTGAGTTTGGGATGCTCAGAAGTAACATGTCTCCCAAAGAAATGCACAAGGGTAGCTTCTGAAGATCTCCAGGAGTCCAAACACAGCCCTGAGCTGGGGTCTGGGCCTGGTTTGGAGCACACGGTGTAATCTGTGCTGGATTCTATACACTGGTGCAGAGAGGCCTGATGGTCCTCTGGAAGTTGCAGGGGTTGTTGTTCTTTGATAGAGTGGACACTGTGGACTGCAGTTTCTCCCCTGTGGACAAAGCAATGCAGTGCCCTGGAGAGGCCGGTTAGAGCACCACCGTCTGCAGAACCTGCTGGCTCTTACTCGGGAGAGTCATTTGCTGACTCTTCTCTTTAAGATGGAGATACTTCAGCCAATTTGCAAGGCTGTCACCAACACTGGACAAATGACCAAGAGCAGTAGACAGCGTTGCTGGGATGTGTGGCGGCCGGGTCCCCCACAGCATCCAGTTCTTAGATGACTTCCCTTTCTCAGAGAGCAGAACACCACCTGCCTACCATAAATATTTCAGAAGAAATGAATTATTTATTTCTGATATACTTGGATGTACAAGGAAGGAAGTTGGTTCCTTTAAAACAATCACATTGATTCTTTTAAATAGCAGAAGCAGCACTCTGGCATCCTTATTTCCAGAGGTTGGGGTCAGGCCGGGCACACAGGGTACAGGGCAGATGTACCTTCTGACCTGCAGACAGACAGTGGCAAAGGATCAATGGTGCCATCCTAACCCGCGAGTGATGGGGACCATATTTCAGCTGAAACCCTGGCTCTGGGCTGCACAACAGCTGAGTGAGATGCTTCCAGAGAGGTGCGAACTGCAGCCTCGCCTCCAGGCCTGAGTCACAGGCTTGGGGGGACGCTACTGAGGAAAGAAACAAAACCAGGAGAGGGGTTGGGCCTCAGGGAAAACCACAGTCTCAGGCCCAGCTGCTTTGTGTGGAACTCCAGCGTGTATCCTGAATCCTAGAAGATGTCATCACAGGGCCTTCGAATCCCTCGAATCCCTCATCTTTAGGGCAGTGTTCAGAAACAGGTGAGGGTGACCTGGAACTGGGGTGACCCTCTAGCTCAGCCAGGGAAGTTCTGTCTGAAACCCTCCAGCCTCAGGGAAAGCAGGACCATCTGGAAGATGGGGCATCTCAGCAGTCACCCGTGAGCCCCAGCCTCTGCGTCCAGCCAAGCCTGGGGGGCTCCAGGGCCTTGGCGCCTGCTGGCCATGCGATGGCCCACAGTAGAGCGCCAAGCTTGCTCCCTCCAGGCTTCAGGCCTCTGCTCCAACTCTGCTTATAGCAGCGCCGCCCTTGAAACCTCGGTCTGAGCAGCTCCTGCGGCTTGGTTTTGCTCATGGCCATCATCCTCAGCCAGCACACTTAATGGATCACAGCTTTCTGTGCCCCACCTGGGATTGCTCCTGCCTGGCCCCCAGGGCAGGGAAGCACAGCGCTGGTGTCACCTCCTGGATGGATGGTCAGGTCATCCTGACTTTGCTCTGCTCCCTCGGAATCCTGTGGGCTTCGGCCTTGCCACAGCTCCCCACAGAGCCAGCCCCCCTACTCCCCTGCCCAGTTTCCCAATGCCGCCGGCACCTGGGCTTCCTGGTGACACCTGGCTTCCCAGTTGTCTATGCTCCAAACCACAGTCTGGGCTCTTCCAGACCAGGAGTCCTACCCAGCTGCTGGCTGACTTGGGGTACGGGAGGCTGTGGTCGCTCCGGGCCCCTTGCTATTCACCTGTCACCGACCCTCCTTCCGGAAGGGCCCAGCCTCTCAGAGAGTGGCTCCTCCAGCCCCAGGACCTGTAGTGCTCTCTGCAGGTATTTGGCCCCCACTCTCCACATCTGTGTCCTAGTGTTACCTCCCTGGGAGTTTTCTCTCCCAAATGAAGGCCCAACCAACCTTCAGAGCAAAGCAGGCCCCTCCAGAGTCTTTTCCCAGGCATGGTTCCTCCAGGTACTCAGATAAAGGTGCCAAATGGAGGAGGTGGAGGAGGGGGAGCAGCGCTGACGGCCCTCTCTGCGCCCCCTTGCTCAAGCCTCTTGGACTTTTCCTGCACTTCTCTTTTTGTGCCTTTCCTGATGCTTTCCTCTGTGTGGTCAGTGCAGTGCACGCGTGTGCGCACACACACACACACACATACTCGTGCACATGCACACACACACACCCCGGCTCACTTCCTGCTCACCTCTCCTGCATCCCACTCTACAATGCCCTTGCTTTCCCCAGCACCACATATTTCAGTGGGACCAGCAGCTGAGCTCCTATGGCCCCGGCCTTCGAGGGTCCCTGGCCACCTGCACAGTCAAAGACCCTTTAGTCCCCTCCATTGCACCCAGTGGGCTCTGAGAGGACTTGCAGAAGGGAGTACAGGCTCCCCAGCTCCCTGATGGAGTGCGAGTAGCACCAAGGTGCTCTCCTGCTGGCTCCAGGCTCCCCGCAGGGTTGACAGGACTGGCAGGTGACCCACTGTCTTGATAATGTCCCTCCCTTTGGCTGCTTCCTTTCCCTGCCTCAGTCCCCTACCAATGTCCCAGGGGCCATCTCTGAAATAAGCTGGACTCCATGCTCCCAGGGAGGGTGGCCCTTAGCCCAGTCCTTGCCTGACCACCTGCTCCCAGAGCTGCCGGGTCCAGGGCCTTGTGCTTAGTTAGTCTCCATGTTGCCATCCTGTCCTTTGCTTCATTTGTCCTTTGTTCAAACCTTTGCAGTAGTGACAGCCTTTTCCCTTTTGTGTCAAGTCAGACTTTTTTTTTTTTTTAAAAAAAAGGAAGGAAGGAAGGCTGCTTCGTTTCCACATTTTATCTGGGGTACCATGATGACGCCCCTGGAGAGCGCTAGCCGTGTCTTCAGATTGGGCTTGTAGCTTATGACGCCACGTTTGCTACATTCCCAAATGTCTTCAGCCAAGCAGTCATGGTAGCACTGTGTGAGCTGAGTCATGACAGAAACCAGGGCCAAGGCGGATTTAGGATGTTAGCGATTCCTTGTTAGGTTAAAAATGGCTTTACTGGAAAGTCTTGTTGGATTATCAAACTGAGAGAAAAGCAGGGCAGTCAGGTTCCAGGAAGGATGGAATCCAGGGTATCTTTGGGAAACCAGGGACCAGAAATTAGTGTGCAGTGTTTCCCAAATAGCAAAGATGGGTGGCACCAGAGTGGGACAGAGGCTCACTACAGGGGCAGGGATGGCGCCAACCCCTGTGCTGAGACGGGAAAGAGGAGCCTCATGAACACAGGCCATGGAATGTGTGTGTTGGGGGGTGATTTTCCCAGAATAACCCCCCTCACTGCCTCTAGAAGAAGTGGAACTCTGAGCCATCACAATGACAAATGCTATGAGGGAAGGCAAGGAAGTGACTGCTGAGGGAAGAAATGACAGCCCGTGGAGGAGACAAGAAAGGCATTCTGGGAGGACAGAAGAGTGTGGGCCTCCCAGCAGCCCCAGGGGCCACTAGGCTGGGCTGTGATCTGACCTCCTGTAGCCCTCTCCTCTGTTCCCTCTGCTCCAGACACACTGCTTTGCCTGTGTTTCTCCATCCTCAGGACATTTGCCCTTGTGGTCCATTTGGAATGGGCTGCCCTCAGATGCCAGCAGGATTGTCCCCTTGGCTCCTTGTGGTCTGCCTTCAACTGTCACCTCCTAAGAGATGCCTCCCCTAATGGCTAAGGACCCCAGCTTCCTCTCTGCCTTGTCTCCATTTATTTGGAATATTATCTCCACCTAATGGTGTTGGTTTATTTATTGCTTAATACATGGGACCTTTTATGAGAATATAAATTTCATAGGGGCAGAGATTCTGTGCCCTCTGGATATAGAAATGTCACTAACTTAAAGTGTCTAATAAACCCTGATGAACAATCCTGGCTTTTTTTTTTTTTTTTTTTTTTTTTTTTTTTTTTTTTTTTTTTTTTTTTTTTTTTTTTTTTTTTTTTTTTTTTTTTTTTTTTTTTTTTTTTTTTTTTTTTTTTTTTTTTTTTTTTTTTTTTTTTTT
>PVJA010012716.1:0-35463 GCA_004027025.1 Myocastor coypus | reverse complement strand
CTCTGTCACTGACTCTCCATGTTTTATGTCCGATTACAGCTTAGTTTTATAATCTTGTGCTTCTGAAGCCAATTTAATACAGATTAAAACCGGTAATCCCAAGAGGAGTGTTTGGCTTGATTATTGGGTCTATTGTCTATTCTCAGGGCCTCTGGGAACAAGGGCACGGCAGCCCAGCAAGGTGGGAGGTGAAGAGTTGAGAGGCACACGAGGCTGCCCTGTCCCCGGGCTTCCTCTGATGAGAACCAATCCTCATGGATAGAAAACTCATTTTCTATGAGTGGCTTCTGTAAAACACTCCCCCTGAGACTTTCAGGTGCAAACATGTGGCTCATACTTCTTACTTTGCAAGTCACCAAGTAGTAATTTTGAGCTTCTTCTTCTGCTAATGTAGGCATCAATTCTGCAAAATGAAAAAAAGTTTCCGAATCACATAAATCTCCAAGTCTTGCTCCAATACTGAGAGTAACAATGACTGAGCCGGCACTTGAGAAATAAGGGAAATTAAGTGCTCAGCCCCAAAAATGTATGTCGTGATGGCTGAGCCACGACGGCTACTCTCTGTGGAGAGCTCATATGTGCCGGGTGCCAGGCTACCGGGGAGTGGCTCACAAAACAATGTTATTTAGTTCAATATACATTTCAACTTCAGATCCCGAGTACGGACCAGGCCCTTGCCCCATGCAATGACCTGTGTTTCTATCTTTGATTATCTTTTGTGTTACAGTAATTCATTTCATGTAAATAAAGTGGCATGGAAAATGTTTTGTAAAGTAGGTAGACACATGTGCACACACAGGGCATGCGAGGTCCTGTGTAGTTCTGTACCTATCAGTCTTCCTTAGGTCACGCGCATTTTCCCAGGAATTGTACCCTGATCCTCCACATGTTTTCTGTAGCAAAGCTAGTAGGACACGTGTGCGTACACCCTCAGGCATGTCCTGCCCTGCTTTTGAGTTCTCTGGCCCGTCAGCTGAAGTCTGAGGGGTCTCCTGATCTTGTCCCAAACATCAGTTCCTTCATAAAGCTTTCATGAAGCTTTGCTCTCCCACCAAATCCCGAGGTGCTGGAGGTGCTGACCCATGCCTCAGCATATCCTCAGCACTTAGCATAATGTTTGTTGAATTAACAAAGGAGCGGATTGCTCTTTCTGCTACCATGTGGTGCCGGAGAAGGCTCCAGAATCTAAAGCGAACTCCAGGAAGCCAGGACCCTTCATAGTCATTGCCAGTGAAATTAAAACACAACTCTGGAAAATAGTAGTAAATGTGACTATAATTACAGACAGGGAGCCACAGAATCACTTTGACGCTTTTTGTAAGAAAATGCCTATGGGTGTTATCCACAGCACCTGTACTGTGAGCTAAGTGCCAAGTCTAATGGTCATATGCTGTGCAGAGACTGGTTAATTGCCTTCCCGGGTGCCTTTTATAGGACTTATTTCTTCCATATTGCAACAAACCCTGGGTGTTGCTGGACATGCTGCTGGAATAAAGACTTGGGAAGCACCCATCATTGTGGAAGGAGGCCAGCCCTTCTCCGTCCTCCTCCCCTGGCTGGCTGTACTGAGTACGGACATGTTAAGGAGGCTCCAGCAGCTATCTGCCCCAGAGGTTTGTATCCATGTTCCTGTGTAGTGGTTGGATGCGCTGGGGTACAATTGGTTCTTCCCTAAAGCGGGACCAGGGCCTGCCTAGGATGATTGGTTCCCCGCTAGAGCCAGATCAAGGGCCTGTTCTAGGGTATGATAGGTTCCACTCTAGGGCTCAATGGGCCCACCTCAGAGTGACTCAGCACAAAGAGACTTTATAAAGGGGCTAAGGAAGGAGTTATGACCTCACTTCGTTGGAGGAGCTTCAGTCTTCGCATTCAACATGGTCTGGCTTGCAGCGCAGACTCTTCAGCCTCCAGCTTGGATCTTTCGCCTTCCATCACAGACTTACATGGAGCACTACAGTGAGTTTCAGACCTTGGGATGGAACTCTTCAGTATGGGCTGTGCAGATACCCTCTGTACACTTCTTCATTTGACTCTGTGACTGACTATTGTAAGCCAATCTTATAATTCCTTATAGATTGTATATTTGTGTTAATATCCATTTCTTATATCTGTTCTGCTTCTCTAAGTAAAACTGACCAATACAGCCGGGATGGCTGTCACCTCTGTTGAGAGCCTCCTATGCCACCAATCATGAAAGTCACTCATCCTTGTTTGAGGACCAAGGGAATGCCAGGTCTCTCTTTTCATAGTTCTTCAAGTGGAAACTTGAGAAGTCAGTACCACCCAGTAATGACATTAAAAAAACACCTCCCTTTTCCTTTTGGAATTGGAAATTAAGTAAATAACTAAATGTCAAGCCAGGATCTTAGTTTACCTCAGCCTGACTATAAAACCCAGGTTTCTAACCACTATGCTATGGAGTACTAGGTTACAGCTGCCAGTAGACATGTGCTAGGAGGCTCAACCAGCTGGGGCTGGGAGGATGGGCTGTGATTTTTTAGCACTTACTAATTTCCTCGGTGTAGATAGTCCCATAAGGCCAATTTCAGGATAGCAAGCACTCACTAACTGGCTCCCAGAACTTCTGAACACTTAATAATCTGCTCTTCATAAGCAGCTCCTGTAAACTGTGACACGCACTTGCCTGAGCCCCAGAGCAGGGGCAGCCAAGCTCCTCTCTGACCCCTGGGTATATGGCTGTGACTCTAGGTGCTCTGAAAGCATTTCAGAGCAAGCAGAACACCTTGTGTCCCTGCAAGATGCCGGACATGAAGTGATTACAGTAGTGGCTCGACCTTGGGCCCCAGGGACATTAATGGGGCGACACAGGAAGTGTCATTGCCACAGCATCTCTTTGATCAATCCACTTAGTGAGAGACCGCAAACACCAAGTGCCTCTTCTGGCCAGCGAGAGTTTCCAGGGCTCTTCCTGATGACAAGAGGCTGAGGGCTCTATCCCTCAGCTGAGAGAACCAGGGCCTGGCAGAGGCACTCTGTCGTCACAGATCCACAGTTGGTGCCTTGTGGGACACGTCAGGAGGGCACACAGTTCCTGTAGGAATCATGCGTAGGAGTGTGTGTTGGGGGAAGACCGAGACCCGTCCACGAGGTGTCGGTGTGGACGAGGGCCACATGGGGACGCACGTGGACCACAGCTGCCTAAGCAGCTCCTCTCACCACACCCTTAGAAGGAAGGGCCCAGGGCTCTTACCAGAGCCCACTCTACATCCTCTGTCCTGAGAGTGCCACTCCATAAATGGTTCCAACAGACCAGGCTCACAGGAAATCCTTCTGCTGATGTGCACATTCCTGCCCCAAAGATGTTCTGTTTTGTTGATTCCATGTTCCTAGCCTCAAGGACCCTGTGGGAGGCCGAGTCTCCACGCAGGGAACACAGTGTCTGCCTTGTGCCCCCTCCAGAAGCAGGAGCTTTGCCCTGGCTCCCAAGTGGGGCCCCCTTCCTTTCCCAATCTTAGACTCTGAGGGTGGATCCTGTGCTCCTGTCTGGAACCCAAGGGGTAGCACTTTTCTTGCTAACGTGTTATTTGACATATTTTAAGTTACAGAAAAATTGAAGCAGCAGAACAATGAACACCCACGTATCTTTTGTCGAAGTTCCCCGGTTGTCAGCATCCTGCCGCACTTGTGCTTGCTTTCTTCAGATAGGTCAATTGATAATTTCTAAACTGAGTGAAGAGAAGTTGCAGATGTTATGACATTATATGCTTAAATCATTCAGCATGTGTTTCCTAAGAAAAACTACATTTTCCTACATTGGCAATGCTATGATTTTATTGCATGAAAGTCAATAATTCTAGAATATATTCTAATATATCTTCTGTAGCCAGATATCCCTATTTTTGCCTAAAAGCATATTTTATTCTTGTCTTTCCTTCTTTCTTTCTTTCTTTCTTTCTTTCTTTCTTTCTTTCTTTCTTTTCTTCTTTTGATCTAGGATCCAGTCAAGGTTTATGCGTTTTAAAGGGTCTCACTATGCAGCTCAGACTCCTAGTGATCCTCCTGCTTTCAGTCTTCCCAGCACTGGGATAACAGATGTGTGACACTATACTTGGCTGACACCGCATGTGATGCCTGGGATTGAACCCCAGTCCTTGTACTTGCCTAAGCAGGTACTTAGTCTGCTGTATTATCTCACTAGTCTGAAGTTTATGCCTTGCATTTTCTTGTAATGTGTCTCAGGTCTGTTTTAAATTAAAACAGAACTTCAGTGTCCCCAGCCAGGAAACACTGACATTTCGGCAGAGTCCACAGCCGTTGTCCTACAGAATGTCCTTCAGCCTGGATTTTTCTTATTATTCCTTATTAGATTCTGCTTACCTTCTTAGCTGACGGACACCACCTGTGATGTCCCATTGCACTGCAAAAGAAGCCTCTCATGTCAGCTGCTCACACTATTACTGAGGAGATCAAGTTTGGTCACTGTAAGGATCGAAGTTCTCCTCGTCGTGAGGTCATGCTCCCCTTAGAAATAATGAGAAATAAGATGTATGCAGCGTATGCAAGTGTCTTCTGCTCCAACAGCCTTGCACCCAGTAGTTTCAGCAGTTCAACTGATTAAGGAAGAGGGAAAATTAATCTCTCTCCCTTCCTTACCCTTCCTCTCTTTCTTGGTTATTTTCTTAATGGTCTTCTGCTCCTCTTTCTTTTTTTGAGCATCACTATGAAAGATATACAGTCTGTATTATTTACGAGTCACTTGGATTAACTCATTGTTTTCTGTGCGGCTCTGTTACCTATGTGTAAGTAGAATTCCTATCTTTGCACATTCAGTGGTAAGGTTTTGTTTTATTTTCATTTTGTTTTATGGTTTGAATATAAATATTTGAATATGGATATAAAATATTTACATGGCTCCCAAGTTAAACCTTAAAATAATTCTAATGAGATAAATCTCACATCACTGTTTCAAGTTTATTATCCATCCAGTCCTCTGTATAAAAGCTATAGTCATTAGTTTTTATCTTTTCTGTGTTTCTTTTTATACAAAATAAGTATGTGCATTTATTTCACTCTTTTTTTATGCATAAATGTGGATGAACTATACTTTATTCAGACTATGTGGGTGGGCATCTGTAATATTTTGTTACTACAAAAAACTTAATGAATAACTTGTACTTTTGGCATTTGTGAAGATGCATATTTTGAATAAATTTCAAGGCAGTGCAATTGCTGGATCAAAGGGCCACTGGATATGTAATTTTAATAGAAATTTCGAGCTCCTCTCCATAGAGACTGCACCCTGCTCCCTACCACCTGCAACACATGAAAATACTTTTTTCCCTTAATTTTACCATATATTGCATTGCCAAGCTTATTCTTTTCCTAACCAATGAGATAGTTGAGAAATGGTACCTCATTGTAGTTTTAATTTGCACTGCTTTTGTTACAAGTGAAATTGGGCAATGTTATGTATTTAAAGGCCATTTGTGTTCCTTTGTGTGTGACTAACTGCTCAAATCCATTGAAATCAGGTAGGCTTTTAATGTGTATTCCAAAAGTCAACTTCTGTGTCTCACTTTGAAATTTCCAGAAGACTTCCCCCAGGATTCTTATTTGATCCTAAAAGATTTTGAAAACCTTGGAAAGGATAAGGACAGCTTCACTGAATTGGAACAGTTTGAAAGGTAATCTTAATAATCTGACAACTATGGGTGGACCTGTGATTCTACGCATGAAGTGTCTTGTCTGATGCTGTTAGAGATCTTGAGCAGAATCTTCCATGCGACTGAGGCCAGCTTTTGACAATTTGTAACCACTATGAAGGAAGGGAGGTCCAAAACTGTCACATAAGATGTGGGTTGCTCTCTGCTGACAATTCAAATATAAAGATTGAGATGAAAATAGGAGGTGGTAGAACCGTAGCTCTACCCACAAAGCATTGACCTCTTTGCTTTTATTTTTCTTTTTATCCAGAAAATAACTTGAGCTCTCCCCCAGTTTCCCTAATAGCTTTTGGGTGCAGCAATTTTCCTGAACAGGTTCCTTGCTAAGAACCCTCCACTTAGCAAGCCAAGCCATTAAGTCTCAGCTGGCTCGAATTACTGGAACCCTGGCTTAGCAAGTTCAGACTGGTCCATTCAGCAACATTGTTGGCCCCGAGAAAAAGTTTTAGAAAAATAAAGATCATTATTGGCCAGTGAACTAAAACTGCTCTGTAAGTGCTCCCTCCCTGCTGTTACTTCCATTTTCTTCACAGAGAGAAAGATGAATGCGCTTCATCCACAAATGCAATTGGCCAAGCAAACTGAGGTGAAAAAGCAACAAAAATTCACCAGCTCCCCTATTGATTTGTGAATGAACTTCTAGAAGAATTAAGAGAGTATCTGCTTCTCTAGTCCACAAACCACTTTCACTAGTGGGCAGGAAGAAGGAAAGAATAGCAATTAAAAACAACAACAACAACAAAATTTAGAACTGTCTTCAGGAATCACACTAAAAGCACATACAGGGTTGGAGATGCAGGGAGACAGGTGTCTTGGGATTTGTCATGGTGGATGCAGAAAGCTACACTGTGGGACACTCCCCAGGGTGAAATCAGAGCTCCAAAATGACAAGACGTAGCTATCAGCTAAAGCTGAGTGCTGACTGCAGGTGGTGAAGTCCTTGAGGTCCGAGCATTTTTTTCTTTTTCTTTTCTTTTTTTTTTTTTTTTATGAATCAATACTTTTATTATTTAAATTTAACAATGGTTATGTTACATATTTTCATCATCAGATCAGTTTAGATTAATAGATATAGGTATATAAGATTGATCAAACAATTAAATATTAACACTTTCAATAAACATTACTTTTTTTTTTCCTTTTCCCTTTCTTTTTTAAAAAAGTTGACACATTGCGTATTGTCCTCACAATAGTTCTACAGAGCACAGTGTGTGGGCATGAACCACCTTCCTATTGATGTTGCTAAGAAGAAAAAAGAAAAGAAAAGAAAAGAAAAGAAAATTCTTCTCTTTCGACTAAGAGGAAGCAGATGCATACACAGTCCAATGTTCTGCAATTGCAGTGGGCCACCAGTGAAGCTTGCAATATTGGAGGCTATTGATCTAAGCCTCCTAAAGCTCATCTCACCAATCTAGCTCTGCGTTTCATGCATTATAATTAAGCTTTTGTTTTTTTTCCCCTGGGTGATCAAGGGCAAGTCAAAGCAAGACCTGTATAACCAAACATTCATTTTTTTTGTATCTTCCAAGGTCAAATCCCCTCAGGATTAAGTTTGGGACCATATACAGTACTTTGTAGAACTGTTGTTAGTCTCAGCCTTCGGGACGAGTCATGGCCATTGCTTGGCCAGTTTGCTTTCTGTGAAAGCCTGAGAGAATGTTTTTCTCTGGGTAACAGGCTTTCACAGAGGTCTGAGCATTTCTACAGGGTAGATTTGCAAGTTAGGCTGACACCCAGGGCCTATAGCAAGTGTCAGAGGGGAGCTATCGAGGAGGAGCGGATCACGGGGCAGGAACAATGTGATCAGGAGAATTTTGTATTTTTAAATCAACTTTATTGAAATATAATCTGTGAACAATTACATGCAGGCAATGTAAACATATAGTTTAAAAGGTGGGCTTAATTTTATTATTTTGCTATTTGTTTTGTATTTTCTCATCTGTTCACTGTTATCTTTCCCCATCTTTCTATTCTTACTTTGGCTTAACTAAGTAATTCTTAGGATTTTCTTTCCTTTTTTATGGCCAGCTCAGCCTGCCCTGGGGCTGGGGCTGGTGCAGCATGCGATTCTGGAAATCAAACTGAGGTCCCTGCAGTTGCCTAAGCTTTCCTAAGCAGGTGCTTTCGGCTGCTGAACCATCTCACCAGCCCCTCTTGGGATTTTTATGTCTGTCATTGGCTCATTAGCCTTTTCCATCCATCTCAAATATTAAAATTTTTAATATTTTATACCTGTCTAGTATTTATATTTGGCTATGTTAGAGTATATTTTATTTTCAATTTTTATTTTGTTAAGGATTTTGTCCAAAGACTTATTGATGGTTATGACACCTATTTAGATGTTCTGACAATGTTGTGTGAATGATTTTCTGGTTTCCTGGAATGTCAGGTTTTTTGTTTTCTCAGACACTGGGTCTTGTTGTATGGTCCAGGCTGGTCTCAAAGGTCTGGGTTCAAGTCACCCTCCTACCCCAAGCTGCAGAGAACAAGGAGCTGGAACTGCAGGCACGCACCACCCTGCCTGGCTCCAAGTCAAATAATAATTCAGTGAATCTTGGATCTTATGTCCACTCTTAAGTGCCTGGCTTTTGTTCCATGGTCAAATTATTTACAGTTCAGTTTGGTGTTTTCAGGGTTCAATTCTAATCATCACTACAGTGGGAACAGAGTAGCCTTTACAGCAGGGATAGTTTGGTCCCATTACTAAACAATGCATTTGTGGGAGTCATTATTGAATATGTAGTTGATCAGTGAGGACATTTTCCTGGTGACAAGTGAAGTAGAAAAGAATGCTTCCTGATTCCGTGCTCTGGGACAAGTAGAGATCACGAGTCTTTGGCCACCACTTGACTCTGGGGAGTTCTACCAAAGGATGGTCATCTTAGTGTCTCTCAGATGCCCATGGACATTGCTGCAAGGTAGAAGGCTCTTTTGTGCTTCTTTCTCCATGAAGCTCTGCTTCACAGTTTTTATCAACAGCAGGCTTCTCAAACTCCAGCCACCTCCTCCTTAATTCAGAGGCCTCTGTGTTCTGCTTGGGACCCACTTCCTGCTCCGAAGTGTGCCTCCTGGCCGGAAGTTGAGGTGCTAATAAGATGCACTTTTTTTGCTTCCCTTCACAGAAGCCTGATGCTCTTTGCCCTCTGCTTCTGATATCAGAAGAGATTGGTTAACTGTTTTAGTTACTTTTCTCTTGTTGCTGGGACAAGTACTTGACACCCAAAATGAAGGAAGAAAAGGTTTATTTAGCTCACAGTTACTAGAGGTTTCAGTCCATATTCAGCCAGCTCCAAGGCTGAGTGGCACATGGCAGAGAGCAGCAGTTCATGGTGCTGAAGTAGCAAACCATGGTAACAGAGGCAGTCAACCAAACAGGGCAGCAGAGCAACAGTGTGAGCCTGTCTCTCTGTCTCTCTTTTTACATTACATCAGGCTCTCTGCCTTAGCCAATCCTCAGGCCACACCCATAGTTTCAGCAGTACTCAGACCATAATCCCAACAATAGTAAAATAGGTAATCCCAGTGGATCATCAGTCAAGTCTCAAACTCTAGACATCCCTGCCTCATGATTGCATGAGGCTTTGGGGGGACAACTAGACATAAAGCATAACATTAATACATATTTTTTTTGATTTTGTAGTTCTTAAATGCAGAGATAATCTGAATGTAAATCTAATTTCTTATCTACCATGTGCAGAAGTGGAATCTGATCACTCATACTTGACATTTATTCAACAAACTTCTGCCTAATACCTACTATGTGTAACCATTCTGCTTAGGCCTGGGGATTCAAATTACAATTTTTTTTAAAAGAAGCTATAGCCTATTTAAGCAGAGGTAAGAGGTAAGTTATGAGAGAAAACTCAGGGTTCAGTAACACATAGCCCAAATGTTCACATCCTGCTATTGGTGGGCAGAAAGAGACAGCCAGAACCAGAGACCTGCAGGAACATTGTTCTCCTAGGATGAGGAGGACCAAAGTTTGGTGGAGAGTTAGTGAATAACTGGGGGTAGAGAGCTCCCTTGTGGAGTTTCCTCAGAGAGCCTCAGATGACGTGGCCCCAGACCGGTTCTTGCTGAGCTCACAGGCAAAACTCTAATTCAGGCTGGTCACAAATGGGTATGGATATCACTCAGTTAATTGGTACTGATATTTGTGTCATTAATAAATATATCCCTCCTAGTTGTTATTTGCCTCTGCTTACCAAATACTCTTCTCTCTGCTCTCTTCCAATTGGAGAAATGGTAGGGGAGCTATTTGGGCATTAGGAAACATCCAAAATTTTTGTCTATAAATGTCAGTAAATGTAAATCTGATGAATTTTTATAGGATACTATGCTACTTAAGCCATATATTTGAATATCCATCACTGTATGTACAGTAAATAGCCATCCTTTGTGAGCACTCACTGTCAGTTGCTGAAGGATGTACCATGGGCCAGCTAGCTAGATGGACCCGAGGTGTAGCTGCTAACAGAAGTTAGAAATGTGAAATGAAGACTTTCATTCATTCCTGACTTCAGAGCAGAGGAGAAAATTATGGTTCTTTCTTTGAAGAAGTTGGTGTTTTTTTGTGGTGGTGCAGGGAAATGAGGCTTTTACTGTAAAATTGTTAGGGATTCCTGAGATAATGGATGACTGGATAGAGAAAAGGATAAATGACTGAAGGGCAACCAGCATGGTGTCTGTTTGTCCGTCTGTCCATCCATCCATCCATTCTCCTATTTCTCTCTCCCTGAATACCTATCTCTACTGAATACCTGCCAATCTATAACAGCAGCAAACAGCTGAGAGAAGCACCAAGCACAGTGCAGGAGAAAGAACGTGGACCTGCAGGAGTGCGAAGAACAAGCAAGCACTGGCAGCCAGGTGCGGTGAGGAGACAAATCACGAAGGAGAAACCAAGGGCTGTGGAGGAAGCTGCTCGGATGGCAGGGCCACAGATCCTCTCCCACACACGTAAGCCCAGTGTCCGTGTGGGAGAGAAGAGAGCTGAGATCAGGTTCTGCAGAGCCCGTCAGAGAGGGTAGCAAGCAGTGCCCCGGGCAGGGGAGAAAACTGTGTTTGCTAGTTCCTTCCCATCTACATGCTGCTCTTCTACCTACCCCGTCTCCTGGTCAAATGTAAAAAGACGTGATCTTTGTCATATCTAGTACACCATCACTGTTGATTTTAATATTGAGATAGAATTGTCACAACATAAAGCCCACTCTTGTGAAGTGTACCGCCCGGTGCTTTCACATCATCAGAGGTTCCCTGATGACCCCAGAGCCCTGAACTTACCCCTACACCCTCAGGAGGTTCCCCCTCCCCACTGGCCTCCTGCGTGATCTGCTTTTGTCCCCTGGGCATTCCAAGTGAATAGAATTATAGATGTGTTCTTTTGCATTTGGCTTATTTTGCTCAGTGTTTTTTTCATATCTTAACGATCTTTTTTCTTGATTGTTTGTAGCACAGGGTGATTCCGTCCTTTGAGGGGCATGGGTGCACAGCACATCTCGATTCCTCTTTTCATCCCCTCCACTCCTTGCCTCCTCTCCTACCTCCCCTGCTCCTTCGCAAACGGTCTGTCTGCCTCCTCCTACTATGTGTAGTGCTTTCTATTTTGTTCTTTGTTTATATGTTGGGTTTCTCTCATAAGAGAAACCATGCAA
Source organism: Myocastor coypus (assembly GCA_004027025.1). Classification (NCBI taxonomy): domain Eukaryota; kingdom Metazoa; phylum Chordata; class Mammalia; order Rodentia; family Myocastoridae; genus Myocastor; species Myocastor coypus. The sequence continues at coordinate 24,125 of PVJA010012716.1, read as the reverse complement.
AATCTAAGCTTCTGTGTCTGATGGATTTCAGTTAACATTACAGTCTCAAGGTGCATCCATTTTCCTACAAATGACTCAAATTTATCCAGTTTTAGCTTCACAGAAAAATTGACCAGAAAATCTAGTATTCCCACACCTTTCCCCAGCCAGCCACACACACACACACACACACACACACACACACACACATCCTCATTGCTTTTCCTTTTTCCCCAGCATCTTAATCATTTTAAAGCACACGGTTCACAGCATTAGCTGCATTCATACTGCTGTGCCCATGCACTCTGTTCAGGTTTCTGCTAGTTTTCAAAGGCAGAGAGGAGAGGGGCTTTCCCATCAAGAGGCAAAGCAGCCGTGCCTTCACCGACCCAAGAGCAGAGGGCTTTCCAACGGAAGCCTCAGTTCTGATCCTCTCACAGCACCCGGATGTGCCCGGCTTGGCCGCTGGCTCTGACCGCTTCCCTCTGCCTCACTGGAGCTTGATGAGAGGCCACCACGACCCTGGGGCTGCAGGGCCCTCCACAAATGCACATGCTCCTCCCTGACCTTGGTGGGGCAGCATCGATTTGTTCCTTTCCATTTTAGTAAATATTTTAAGCCATCGACTTGGATTTTAAATATCAGGGACTTATTTTTGTCTTGCGTAAAACTTAACTGAATTAATGTTGAAAGCACTAAATGATTCTATTTGAAGTACTTGTCAACTACACCTTCCTAAAAACAATTTTAATTGTTTATCTGGGATATATTCAGCTCCTCTGAGTGCAGCACTTACCTGACTTAGAATATTTGGCGTTTGGGCTGTATGCTTAACAGCCAGACCTTTGCAAAAATGGAGAGTATTTTAGTAATAATTCACACTGTACTGGATTTTCTTTCAATAAATGCAGCGGGTAAACCGGGAGGAAAGCAAGAGGACATAATCTGCACTTTAATTAATCCAGACTAGTAGGAAAACACTGGACTGGAAATGTATTTGTTATCATTTGCTGTATGATTAGGACCCCACAGGTACTGGGCTAGGCAACCGCACATTTGTTTTCTCTTAAAACTCACAAGTGTCTTATGAGGGAGAAGCTCTTATCATTCTAATTTTAGAAGGATGAGGAGGCTAAGAGAAGTCAAACAACTCCTCCAAGTAGTTTGCTCTGTGGGTGAATTTAACTCCAAAGTGTTTAAAGCAGTGGCAGACAAGAGTTGGACAAGGCAAATTATCATCCCAATTATGTGGTTTAATGAAACTGGGTTTCATCTTCTTTACCTAAAAGATACAGACGTTGGACCATATCTGCTGTTTCTGATTTGTTAATGCCATGGAGATACAGTCCTTCACCTGCTGGGAGACACACGGTTTGCCGACATCTGGCCAGCAGGGGCGCTGGTGCTGACCCGAAGGGGGAATTATAACATGCAGGTTTGACTCCCATTGGCTGGCTGACTACCACTTTCTCAGAATTGTATTCCAGTTAGAGAGCATAGACACTCAACCCCTCTTTCCTACCTTTCCAGATTGGACCTACATTTTAAACTTTCTTTCTTTCTTTCTGTTATGGCTGGCTCAGCCTACCCTGGGGGTGGGGCTGGTGCAGCATGTAGTGCCAGGAATCAAACCATGGTCCCTAAGGTTGCCTAAGCTTGCCTAAGCAGGTGCTTTAGACCACTGAGCTGCCTTGCTGGCCCTGGACCTACATTTAATCAGAAGTCTCTCCCAAATAATTCTACCCTCTTTGTCCTTCCCCAAAACTTCCTTTAATAGGTCTTCACATGTAATCCTCTCTTGGCATCTACTCTGAAACTAGAACAGATATACCTTTTACCCTGAGGAGACTGAAAATATACCAAAGATTCCAGAAATTCCAATGTTCAACAAAGAATCCCTTTGGAGTTTATGAATGTTAGGTCTCATGTATATGAACTGCAACTTCCCAAACGACTATGGATGTTACATACAACACAGTCATTTAAAAGCATTATTGACTGTACAATGCTTTCAGAACTGTATGTGTTTCCCACAAGTGAATTTTATAAGAATGATTGATAAAAGAGTTCTTCATGCTTGAAAATATTGGGAGATCTTGAGATGGATACAAAGTAGCTACAGAACAGCGCTGACTATGTCTGTCTCCAGAATCAGAGGGACCTGTGTTGAAGTCCTTATTCTACTTCTTGCTAACTGTATGAGATCAGGCAAATTGAATAACCCCTCCAAGTCTTTGTTTCTACATATCTGAAATGGAAATACTAAAGACTTCCTTCGAAGACAGTGGTGGAGATTAATGAGGAAGACTAATGCAAACTTGCGTTTGCTTCTCAGAGCAAGTACTCAATGACAGTTCATTGCAGGAGTTGTTGTTATTTGTGATTAGTTCCCTCATATATTCATCTTCACATCTGACTCAGAGAGTGTATTTCAGTCTTCGACTCAATCAGAAAGGGAGATGGCACATCTGTTTTCCTTAAATTACACAGTTCATTCCTCTATGGAAATTGCATCCCATACTTAATATACTGCTAAAACTGAGCTCAGACCTTTGTCAACAACTGCATTGTCACTTAATCACATGGAGTGGAATGAGCATTCCCTCAGTGATTTTTCTCCTGTGTAATGCCCTTTCACAGCTGATTTGTTCTTCAAGTTCAGTGTAGTGCCATGGAATCAAGATGAAGAATTGAGAAAATCTGTCATCTGTACAGATAGATGATTGTTTCAGGCAGATGTAATGATGTGAGTTTTGAGGATAGGTAAGCTTATAAGTAATGGTTTGTTGTAATGTTGATTTTGCAGTTGGCAGCAAAAGTTCTTATGAGGCCGCGCATTAGTGATACAGCTGCCAGGGCAGCTGATCTAGATAACGCATCTGCCTGACTACACAGAGACTAGACTGAAGAGAGGCCATTGTCCAGACTGTTGCTATCTGAAGATAGCAAAATGTATAACTCCAGTGGCTTCAATAGTTTATTTTTCTCATAGAAAATGAAGTAAAGAAAAGTTCTTTGCTGATGTTACCTTATCAGCTCAACAGTGTCTACATTTATGTATCGGAGACTATTGTTACCTTGCTTACCTTGTCCCCAAATGGTCATAGGAATTCTATCCATCATGTTACAGTCAAATCAAGAAGAAAGAGGAAGCAGTAGGGGACAAATGCTGCCAGCAGCCCTTCTTCTAGCAGCAGTGTAAGCAGACCCTGGGCTTAAATCCCTGGGGCTTAGATGGTGCCATGTGGCCCTCCCTGAGTTGCAAAGAAAACTGGGAACTCAGGCATTGAGCTGGGCACCTTGCTATCCAGGGCAGGAGGAAGATTCTGTTAGTAAGCAAAAGTGGAGAAAGTGTATCAGGAAAGCAGCCAACACCATCTGCTCTCAGAGGCAAGCCCAGGAATGTAATCGGTAATAATGACTTGGATCCACTTTTTTTTTTTTTTAAATCAAGGAGAGGAATACTGAATGTTGTAGTAATCATATTAGAGATCAAAATACATCACACAGGCTTCAAAGAGATGTCCATAAAGTTTTCTCTCTTTAAACTTCTACTATATTAAAGCATATTTGTGATAAAAGTTAGAAACCACATTTTTAGTTGGGAAGAAATTTTTAGCGTAATCATGTAATACTCATACAGTATACCTAAAATTACAGAACGTAACAGAGAATCATGAAATTTCTTTATTTCTCTGGAGCAATGTTTTCTAGGCAAAGGGTGGGGGAGTTGATCCTGGGATCTTTTTGAGAGGAAGGTGTAATTCACTAAACTTTGTTGTCCCTAAATTCACCAAGTTTTTAAACAAGATTCAAATGACAGGAAGTGCTTAGCCAGAATATAAATAGAAGTTGTAGTCCTGAGGTGTGCAATATAAAATAGGTCATGCCTTAGGAATTGCTCAGGAAGATGCCTGTGATGTGAACTTCTGGACCCTGATTCTGCAAAAATTATCCATCTGCAGGACTGGGCAAAACTGTGAAAGTTGAACAAGTATCTGCCTGAGCTATGTCCCAAAGGTATGGCATCTAAGTACTTTTATCAGCAATTACAATGTAAACATTAAGTTTGCATTACATTTAAATCTTAAATACTGCTTAAAATTAATTTTGTACACGTCAAGGGTAAGGTAAACAACTATTTGACTAGTACCATATATTTGCATTACTTTATCACCCCCTCTTCTCTATTATCTTTAATATCTTTCTACTGGCACCTGTACTTTTCCTTAAAAAATTACTGCTACTTTCAGATTATGTTCCTCATGGAAAATTTGAAAGCTTCATGAGACTAAAAAAAGAAAATTTCAAGTTACTGAAGAGCTTTATATATACTTATTTGTTTCAACCCTAAATATCCCTTGGCATAGCACTCCACAGGGACTTATACCTAGAAGGTCCGTGTGGCTGGAAGGTCCCAGTGTCTCTGTAGGTCTTGAAACAAGTGAAATTATGCTGCAGTTTCACCTAAGGAATGTGGCAAGAGCAATCAGCTTGCAGACTGGTTTGACAATGGGAGTGGGTACAGGGAGGGTGGGCAAGCTGAAGAAAAAGGTGCTCCGTGAGGTATGTTGTCATTCATCTCCCTAAGTCAATCTGGCACCTCATTAGTTCTAAAAAACTATATGCTATAACCAGAAAGTTAAGTGATATAACAGAGACAGTTACAAATCAGAGCCCAAACTCAGGCTTTCTTACCTTGATCCTAATGAGTTCTTCCACTAATGTAGATGTCTAGTCCATGTAAGTGAGTCGCAAACACAGCCAGCTGAAAGCTCTGCTTTTAGTTTCATATTTTATGTGTATGTTTGCCGTAATTTGAGGGGAGTTGGAGGACTTAGAGCTATTTTAAAGCAGTACTCCTATTTCTTGGTTTTATCTATCCCTTCCCATTTTTCTTTTCTCTGAACTCCCTTCTCTTCTTCCTCTCTTTTCTCTTTCTTTGTGGATTGTGGGAACAGAGGTGCAGTGGATGTGCTTGGAGGTTGGACAGCTGGGTTTGAATGTTGGCCCTGCCCCTCCCCAGATGTGGTACTCTAGACAGCTTGTTTAAATTTTTATTTATGCATTTAATTATTTTTTCTTTTTGAGACAGGGTCTTGCTATGCAGTTCAGGATGGCCTTGAGCTCATTTTTGTAGCCCAGGCTGGTCTCAGACTCACACTGATCCTCCTGCCTCATCCTTCCAAGTGCTGGGGTTACAGTCATGTGCCACCATGCCTGGCTAAGTTTCTTACATCTCTATTTCTCCACTTTTTTTTTTTTTTTTTAGTAAGACAATCCTGATGACATTTTGTTATACTTAAGTTCTTGTTTAGACATAACATAACAACATAACATAACATAACATAACATAACATAATATAACAACACTTTTAACCAGTTACCTTTAATACATATTTTTTATCTAATTAAAAAAATACATGACAAGTTTTTTGGTTAAGGGCAGAGGCTTGAATCTGAGAAAAAGTCTTATCACAATAAGACTTAGGGCTGGCAAAATAGCTCACCAGACTAAACACCTGGTTAGGCAAACCCAGGGAGCAGGGTTTGATCTCTGGCACCTCATGCAATGCCTGCTCTGACTCCTGGGTGTGCTGAGCCAGGGACTGAGTCTAGGTGTGGTGACCCACCCCTATGGACCCAGTGCTGGGGGAGGCTGAATCTCCACTATTAAAATTGAAGAAGACACATTTGACTCACAGTACTGTTAGGACAGAAAGGCCCAGATAGGCTTGGTTATACTGCACTATCAAATAACTGGAACTTCTAGTAGCCTCCATATCACAAGTTGATTTCTCAGCCACACAAAATCTGAAGCAGTTTTGGATGCTGGTCCAGGGATCAGCAGTCAGTTTCACAGGGCCTCCGGTCCCCCATGTGAATGTCTTCTTTTATGATCACCAAGGCAGTGAAAGCCTTGGGCCTCAAAGTGGCATGTATCACTGCTGCTCAAAAGTTTAAGGAGGACTAAATAGCTTCATGGAAATGCTTAACTTCATCAAGCCAGGAAAGCACAGTGGTCCTGCGTGCCCTCAGTGGAAGCAGTGGAGGCGTGCGTGGGTCTGCAGCACTGTCCACCGCCCCAGCAGCTCCTCCCAGTGCCTTATTTTTCCTATACACTAAATCCAATTCCGCTTCCCCAAGGAAAAGTGATTCCATTCAACCACAGCAGTAAACTCAGAGTCTAGGATGAAGTGCTGTTCAGATTCAAATTCAGTTTTTCTGTACCCCGAGCCCATGATAGAAAGCTGAACGGTGATAGGCAACACACAGCAAATCCCTCCCTCAGTGTAACATCAGAAGCAACAGACGTACCTTACGGTCTCGTAATACAGATGGTATCTTCTTCACGAGGGCCCTTTTCTGGCCCAGCACTCCCACTATTCTTGTAGCTCAGCATCTAGGTTTCTTCTGGTAGAATCCACAGCTTTTCTCAGGTGTGCTGTTTTGTATGGGATTCTTCCTGTTCTCCCTCTACCAGGGGTGGTTATGGTACATCTTACTGGCCATGGACTTCAGTTCAGAGATGGGTACTAAGTTGGCCCAGAAAAAGAAAATCCTAGGACTTGTGCTGGAAAGGTGTATGTAGGTGGTGCAGAACTCACTTCTTTTCCTCTGTGCAGTTGCTGAGGTGATAAAATGAAAATCTGAATCAGTTGAAGGTCATCTTGTCACCGGTGTGAAAGCCTTCCAGGAATGGGCCCAGAAAGGGAAGACAGAAAGCAAAACTGAGCTCTGGTGATGTGTCCCCTGAGACCTACATTCAGCCATGGCTGTCTCCCCATGAATTTCAGTGCTTAAGTCAAGGATCGATCCTGTTCCTTCCCTTGGGTTGACTTCAGTTATATTATGTGTGGGGAAAGTGCAAACTGGGCCTCGAGCTTTTCTCCACTTATTGGCTCTACAGCGTTGGGGGCCTTTTCTCACCCACCGTGGACCTATTTGTGTGATTTGCTCTGGACAAAGATACGAAGGCCAATGCAGGGCAGGAGTGGCTTCAAAAGCAGAGGCACAGTGGTGACTGCTGTCCTCTGGGGCTCTCTGGACCCTTCCTCGTTGTTGTCATGTGAATGACACAGGTCACCTTGCTGCACACAGAGATCAAATGGAGCCAGGAAAGGTTGTCCCAGTAGGGCTATCCTGCATTAGCCAGGCCCAGCCAGCCCAATAACCAACCACAGGTAATGGCAGACTGATGAGCTAACGAACCACAAACGCCCTGCAGAGATTGGCCAAGCCCCGCTCCTGGGAGAACAACTTCCCAGCACTGCTGTGAGCCACACACACACTGGCTGTTCAAGATCAGTAAGATTTTTCCTGGTTTGCAGCGAAAGCCGATACACCAGCCTATGAGAGTGCCATCTGTGGCAACCATGGGTAGTAGGTAGCTTCGATTTGTCCTCTTAAGCTCTCTCAAATTTGCTCTTTGTGATGCCTGAGTGAGGGGGCAGGCAGGTACTTTACTCAACTATTCTTAAAATAAATGTTTGAAATTAAGTGTCCATGGCAGCTTGATGCACGTGGTGTCAGTGCAAGTTCTAGATCCTTGTTTCATCAATTGAAACAGGGAGTGTTAAAATAGCCAGCTATATTCATGAATTTGTTAATTCCTTTCTTTAGTTTTCAGTGTGTGTTTTAGGTATGTGGAAGCTCTGTTATTAGGTGCAAAGTCACTTACAATTATATTGTCTAGTGAAGTGGTCTTTGGAAAAGAAAATTCCTTATCTTATTCTTGGTATTACTCTTCAAAGTTTGCTTTATGTGACATTAGTATATGTCTTCTAGCTTCCTTAGCAGTTTTCCTTGATATGTGTTGCTGATACCATTATATTTAACATATCACTATTTCTATATTTGATGCACATTTCTTCTTTTTTATTTTTTTATGGCTGTCTCAGCCTTCCCTGGGGTTGGGGCTGGCGCAGCATGTGGTGCCAGGGATTGAACTGCAGTCCCTGCATTTGCTTAAGCAGGTGCTTTAGACTGCTGAGCCATCTCACCAGCCCCACTTTTCTTATAAATAGCATATAGTTTGAGCTTCCTAGTTTTTAAGTCTAAAAAAATCTCCTTAGAGGTTTTTGACATGTGTAATATATTTGTATTTAAGGCAATCATTTATAATGCTGTGTCTACCTTTTTGTTATTACTTTTCTATTTGTCTCTAAGCTTTTTGTTCCTCCTTCCCTTTTTTATGTCTCCCTTAATACACTAACATATAGAGAATATTTGATATTAAATGAATACTTTGAAAATTCTTATGTTTCCATGATTGGGTTTTTAGCTAGAACATGGTTATACATTTTAGTGGTTGCTTAAGGATTACCATATGGTTCCTTCATTAAATCACATTTTCCTATGGATTAATAGTACATCATCTTGGGACCTGACAGGATGGCTCAGTGGTCTAAAGCACCTGCTTAGGAAAGCTTGGGCAGCTGCAGGGACCGCGGTTCGATCCCCGGCACCACATGCTGCGCCAGCCCTGCCCTGAGGGCAGGCTGAGCCTGCCATAAAAATAAACAAACAAACAAACAAACAAACAAAAGTTCTGAAACAAGAAAAAAAAAAAATAATTCTAAAAAAAACATAACACATCATCTCACGTTCACGTGAGACTTCTTTATAGCACATAGTCTACTTAGCCATGCCTGTCCCCTCTACTATTGTTGCTACATATTTTACATCTATGCATTTACATCTTGTAAGTCTTATGACACATTACTATGATTATCCTCTTTAAAAATATTAACTCATGGCCACAGAACACTGTGGGCAGCCGGTTTGAGGTGGCAAGGAGCAGTTCCTGGCCTGGGGGGCTGGCTTTACCCAGAGAGCACTCAGGCCTGCAGGAACACCAGCCTGACTGCTTTCTCTGTGCTATGAGGGATTTGTGAAAAAGAAAATAAAACATAAAGCAAATTTTATTATTTTTTGTAAAACAGAGAAGAGCGATAGCTATGTTCTAGGTAACTGCAGAGAGGACCACTGGTGGCAGAGAAGAGCGATAGATATGTTCTGGGTAACTAGAGAGAGGACCACTGGTGGCAGTTACCTCCTTGGTTTTTTTTTTTTCCTTTTGAGACAGGGTCTCCCTATGCAGCTCAGGCTGGCATTGAGCTCATTTTGTAGCCCAGGCTGGTCTTGAACTTGAAATTATCCTCCGGTCTCAGCCTCCTGCGTGCTAGGATTACAGGCCTGTGCCATTATGCCTAGCCTCTTTGTTGATTTTCAGGGCTTTCTGTGGCCAGTGACCACTCACACAGGGACATGACAGGCAGGGCTGGCTCTCCACTTCACTGATGAGGTTTCCTTTGTATGTTTTAATTTTTCCTCTGTAACATCCATGTCAGCGCACTTTTATGGGCATTTCTAGGTACTTAATTGTCTGGAATGTCAGGTAGGTTTTATTTTGTCTTTTTATAGCATTCTTGGGGAACTAAGAAACATGAAACAGGTATCTGACAAATTTATATTGAGAAATTTAACAAAATATTTTTTTCTATGTATTTAGTACAGGGTCTACAGGGTCTCACTACACAGATCGGGCTTGTAGTGATCCTCCTGTTTTCACCTTCCCAAATGATGGGATTGCAGGCAAGTACCATCACGCCCACTCCCAATCGATGTCTCAGAGCATCCTGGTGGGTGGGACTGGAATAGCACACCAGGAATCGAACCCCGGTCGCTGTGCTTGCCTAAGTAACAGAAAATATTTACATGGAAATATTTTTCTCATATTTTGTCTTGCCCTCCCCCTCTCCTCCCTCCCTCCCTCCCATTCTCCCTCTCTCCCTCCCTCCTTCCCATCCTCCCTTCCTTTTTTCCTCTCTTCTTCCTCTTCCCTAAACAAAAAACAAACAAACAAACAAAAAAGATCTTAAGGAAAACAAGCAGAAGTGTCACACTCCTCACCCGAGGTTGCAGCTGAGAAGGTCAAACTTCGTCTCCGCAGACACCAGACAACACAGCCACCTCAAGAGTGTGCAGTGCTACAACTGTGATGGGGGAACCACTGGAAGTTGAGTGAAGCCGCACAAGCAGCGGGCCAGAGTAGATGCTGGCCGGTAGCCCTGCGGGAGAGCGAAGTCCATCCTGCAGGAGAAGCCTCTTTCCTCAAGGCCCAGTACAAGCTGGGGGGTAGGTGGTGGCGGTAGTTGGGTTGCGTGACCACGTGGAGAAACCCAAGTTCAAGGCGCCCCGTGGAGGATCTGGGCATGCTTTCATTTGAGACAGTCCTTTCACTTCAGGATTCTGCTGCCACTCATTTTAAAACACTGGGTTTTGTTTCCTTCTTATGTCTCGTCTGCTTTTCTGCACAGGAAGCAAATATTTTCCTCCCCTTACAACCACATTCTTCTCACATGAAATTGATTCCCAATGGGTGGCCAGCACAATCTATTCAACATTTTTCTTGGTTATTAGTTTGTTTATTTATTTATTTATTTATTGATTGATGATTTGGTTGATGTTATTTAAAATTCCTTTGGGGCTGACTAACTTTTCCTCATGCATAATCCATGAAGAAATATTGAAAATATCTCTTATTATATATGCTGACCGACAGGCTTTCCAAAGTGTCCATTCATGATCTGCATGCTGATCATCCCATTGTGTTTGCTTCCAAGCCCTGCAGGAGGGAATTCAGAGCTCGGCTCATGTTCAGATGAAGAGGACTCCCTGGCTCCATGGGGTGGTTGGGGCCTTCTGTAGCTACATGGTGAGGTGAGAACCCCTGGCCCTCATGCAGCCAGGACGCATGGGCAGCAGACTGTAAGTCCTGAAATGCTGCATGTGGCTGGTAATAAGTGGGCACTTCTCAGGACCCCCAAGTCTCCTTGCTAGACCACATGGCTCCTCAGGACTCTGGTGCCTCTCCATGTGCCACAGCTACAGGGTGAAGCCTGACATCTCTGCAGCCCTGACTGGTGGGGCCTGGTGCCATCTCGGCTGTACATGTTCCCAGGGAATCCTAGAACGCGAGATGGAGCCCGCACAGTGGCTCGAATCTCCACGAACGGCTGGCCACACTTCTTAGCCACTTCAGCCAACCTAGCCTGTGGGCATCGCTATTGCCTTCATGCAGAAGAGAAGGAACCGAAGCCCAGATTTAAATGGTTCATCCAGGATCACAGCACTCATGAGCCCAGGTTCCAGAGCTGTGCTCATTTCTGAATCTCGGCATGGTTCCAAGCTTCTGTGAAAGCCTGGAAATGATCAAAGTTGATGACTCCTTCCACCTAAGGTACTGTGCATAGTGCTGCAGGTGAGACAGGAGGAAGGCGACCTCACCCGGTGCTGGTGTAGTTCTTCAGTGAATTCACTCAGCCTCTCCATGGCTCCTCCGAACAGTTCAGGCTGGCTTTGAACTCACTTTGTAGCCCAGGCTGGCCTCAAACTTGCAGCAAACTTCCTGCCTCAGCCTCCCAAGTGCTGAGAATACAGATGCGTGACACCAACCCCAGCAGACAATGACTTTATAATATACAAAGTTCTGTTTCCCAAATAGAAATGGAGCTTTGTAATAACTTTGAATTAATATGAATGTAAAATAAAGCAGATAAACTTGAATTCCAGCCGAGTGATTCTGATTATAAAATATTTTCTCCTTTGCAAGCCACATCAACATCCTGAATTTGAGGATGACACAGGGGTATGTGCTTTCAGAATAATTCATCTCTCATAAAAATAACAAAACATATTGAAGGTAAATAAGATTGGTTCCTACGATACATTTTCTCTGTCTTCACGCATGGGATTCTGTAAGCAGTCTGTGAGGCCTGCAAGTTTTATCTAATTTTAAAGTCTATTTAAATGTAGTTAAGTTAGGGGCTGGGGAGATAGTTTCATGGTGCCAGGTCATGAGTTTGAACTCTGGTCCTGCAAAAAAAAAAAAGTATATATATGCATGGTTAAGTTGTCAGGAAGGTAATTAATAAGATATAAGGGCCCTTCAGGCATGGACAGAATTCATGGTCCCCAGGCTAGATGACAGGTAAAAGTACTTTTTATTATAAATTGGTGAGAAACTGTCATGACACTTGAGAAGTGGAGACTGAGAAGCCAGAATAATCTGCCTCTCCCCTGAGAGAACTCACTGCTCCTGCTCAGTCTTCAGCAGTTTGTCTTAGCTGGCTATTCTCAGTGGCTTCAGGAGAAGCTCATCTGGTCCCTCCTGTGCCTTTGGTTTCATATTGTACCTCTGGTACAACTTGTGTATTATTTTTTAAAGAAAAATGTCTGCAGGAAATGATATTTTAAATAGAATGAAGATTTGGGAGACAAAACAACCAGCTAGTTCACATAAACTTAACTTCAAGGAGGCTGGACTATGGAGTCTAGTTACAAATGCTGGATCTAGTGCAGGGTGGCAGGTAAACCTCTGTGCCTCAGTTTATCTATCTGCTTGTAGCACTGGAAGTGTCTATGTCATCAGTGTGTGTATGAAATAGAGATTGTGAAATATACATTATGAAAATGTGTCATTTAGATTATTGTACTCAATGAAATTTGCATTTCTTATTGCAATATCTGACACATTTTATAAGAATATGCTAGAAAAAAATCTAAAACTAAGAATTTAATGTGCCTGCTACTTTGATCTCATTTTTTCCGGGAAAAATAGCTCACTTGAGGGTTTTATGAAATTTGCATTTAAAAACCTTAATTTAAGCATGAGGCGTTAACTGCTTTTTGTTTGACCTTATTTAACTTTAGAATTTTGGAAAACAAAAGTGGTTGTTTTCTTTGATCTTTAATTTTTTTTCCTACATAGTAAGTTACAGCATAGGTCCAAGGGAATCTTTTCTGTTATCATGAGAAAGCTACCACTTGGCCATAAGCTCCATCACTAATTAGTTTTCCGTACAGGGTACATTTCAGATGTGAAATACTTGCTCTGTCATTAGTTTTCTTCTGTCTCTATCGAGTCAGACATACAATTAAAAATTTGCTAAAAACAACACATATTTAGGAGGGATCTTCAGAGCAACCTAATGTGTGTGTGTGTGTACGTACATGCACTCATGTGTGTGTGCATGTGTGTGTGTATGTACATACACCCTACCATCTGCTACATAACAAGGTTTCTGTCAGTGATGGCTCAGCCACCCTGTAAGCTTACCCACCTAGTGACCAGTAGGCATCGTTGTGGAAGTGCACTGCGAGGTTGGCCCTGTAAAGAGGCTTTCCTCAGAACTCTATCATTTTTTGATGAATGAACAACGTGAAGGATGATTGAAAAACTCAGTGAATGTTTACATTTTCAAACTTTATTTTGGCTAAAGACGATTGCCACCCCCCCACAAATACCCAACACATGTATCCCATTGTTTTTGTCATTTCCTGAAGCAGTCCTAGAAATCCTCTTGTGTGAGCGCCCTTAGTTGTTCCATCATGGCCACCTCCATGTCCTGAATCAATTTGAAACCTTTCCTTCATGATCATTTTAATTTTGGGAAAGAACCAGATATCAGACAGTGCCAAATCTGTTGAGTAAGGAGAACAAAAATATACTATAATGTTTCTGCAAGTCTGCCTTCCTGTCTGGTGGCATGGGGCAGCAGAGTTCACTGAATTTTTGATCAGATCTTGTAAAGACAGCACAGTAGACTTCTAGAGCTGCTTTGGAAGGTGGCCAGAATAGTAGGACAATTGTGTTCAATGTGACAATGAATATTTTGAGGAGGATTAATGGCAATGTATATTTTACTGTACTAATTTTTAAAAATTCACTCTATCTATCTATCTATCTATCTATCTATCTATCTATCTATCTACCTACCTACCTAAAGTATCTTATAAATTGTTGCTTCACATGATAATGAAAATACCCTATGGCCTTCCGTCTACATCCTACAGACCCAGGTAGGCCAGCTGTACTTGAAGCCAGTGTTATTTGAAGGCCCAAGAGCAGATACCTAGGCACCTTGTGGCCTAGTTAAGCTGCCATAAAATTACTCACCATGCTATGAATCCTCTTCAAAAAAAATGCAACACACTCAGTTTTTGTTTTTTAAATCTTTTATGTATTTATTTATTTGGTGCAGGGTCTCACTACACCACTCAGACTTGTAGTGATCCTCCTGTCTCAGCTTCCCCAGTGCTGGGATAATAGGCATATACCACCATGCTGGCACGGTGTGCCTGGGATACTGGAGCTGGCATGGCATGCAGTATGGGGAACTGAACCTGTGTCTTGCATTTGCCAGGTAAGTGCTTAGACCACCGAGCTATGTCTCCAGCCTTTCACTCAGTGTCTGTCTGTCTGTCTGTCTATCTATCTATCTATCTATCTATCTATCTATCTATCTATCTATCTACCTATCTACCTTATAGCCGGCTCAGCCTGCCCTAGGGGTGAGGCTGGCACAGCATGTGGTGCTGGCGATCTAACTGCAGTCCATGCAGTTTCCTAAGCTTGCCTAAGCAGGTGCTTTAGACTGCTGAGCAATCTTGCCAGCCCCTTACACTCAGTTTTAAATGTAATTACCAGGGGACTCATAAACCTTTAGGAGCCCACCCACAGGACCTTTCCTCAGCCTGTAGGGTAGGGAGAGTTTCATGGAGTCCAGGACAAGAACTGACACCCTCTTTGTGCCTTCACAGAGCAGGAAGCTCTCTGTTCCACCCCCAAGTCATAAGGTGCTTTTCTTGAAGTAGTCTCCCAGGAGTGAGGTTAGCATACACAGAACACACCTGGCCACCACTCTGATCTTCTGAGCAATGGCCCCTCTCTACTCCCCATGGGCAAACCTTCTTTTATCCTCATTCTGATTCATTCAGCTGATCTTGATGGAGTACCTGATAGGAGCCAGGCACTGTGACAGGTGCGGAGATACTGTTGTGGTTTGGATATAGACTGAGGGTGTTCCCAAAGCTGTCATGGATTGACATTCGATCCCAATCCAGGGTACTAAGAGGCTGGAAACTTAATGTGGCTACAGTGTTTGGGGGCAGGGTTCAAGATGGGATTAGGATCAGACAAGGTCATTGGAACAGAATCCCCAGAGTTGAATCTCAGTGGCTTTGTAAGGACAAAGAGGGACCAGAAACACAGGTATTTTCCCTGTTTCTTGCCACGTGACTCCCACACTACTATGGATTTTTGTTCCCAAGAAGTTGTGGCTTCTCAACCTTGGACCTGTGGAATCATGAGCATAAAGAAATCTCTTTTCCTCAAACATAGCCCACATGCAGAACTGTGACTCTCTTAATAGAAAGCATAGTACTCAGACTCTGAAGTATTAGCCATCATCTCTCTGCTCTCTAGTGACAAATGGATGGCTAAATAAATTATGTCATATGATGAAAGCTATAATAAAGACATTTAACTTTACATGAAAGCAGACTAACAATAGTTTGAGAAATTTTCAACTTATTGCTATTTAAATAATGTATTAACTTTAAATCGGGTTGATTATGGGAAAATGGAAAAAATTAAATTAATTTTCAGCTGCAATAGTATTAAATGAATATTTCTGGTATGGTTATTCGTCCATGATATCCTTATGAATTTTTTTCCATAAAAAACTTAAAATGAACTACTAAAAATGTTAACCACAGTTGGTGTCTTTCCAGTGTCAAATGCAGGAAAGGCACATTCGTGCAAGTTCGTGGTAAGTCGGATAGCTCAGGTTCAGAGGCTGCTGGAAAGACAGGACCGGTTTCTCTCATGCATCACCTAAAGTAACCATTTTCTTGGACAGATTTAGAACACAGCTTTTATCAAAGTTATAGCAATTCATATTTTACTCCTGAAAACATGGTGGATGAATAAAACATAAGAAAATGTGAGCGATAAGCCTGTCTTTAAGATGTCTTACTGACAACTTATATTTAAATTCTATGCAGCTGTCTAATGTCATTTCCTTCCTAAAGTCCTGCAGAGCTTCTGCAAAGATAGAAACGCTTGCGCCCCCTGCAGGGCCTATGAGGGCATGGCTCACAATTTATCTTGCCTTTCTCCTCCACAAGATGTGACAGAGGTTAGGTATTCCCTCTTCCACGCGGGGACCCAGAGGGGGGCTGCTTAAATCTCATGATTGGCACCACAGGACTTGGGGACACCCAGAAAGCTCACGAGAAACCTGACAAGCACGAAGAGGACGAACCCATCAATAGCTCAAAGAAAGTCCAGCGTCCTCCACTTCAACCGTGTCAAGGGGATCGAAAGGGATGGGGCAGAAGTTCAGTAGCCCCAGGCGAGGTTAATGAATTGGACGTGACGTTTCAGCTCCCGCTCCCGGGGCGCCGCTGCCCAGGAGCATTAGAGCGCCTCTGCTGCCCTTGCGGGCGTCTTCCCTAGGCGTCCGGTGCTGGCACTCGGGCGTAGGAACTGGACGGCAGAGGGCCCGGCACGCCGCCCTCTGGCGCATTCCCTCTCCTAGGGCTAGGGAGCGGGCGGCGGGCAGGGTCTTCGTGGAGAGGCGGAGGCAGGGCCTCCTAGGCAGGGCCTCAGACGGACACTGTCGCTCCCGCCCGGCCCCGGTGACTGTCCCCAGCAAGGCTGTAAGGACTTTGCAGCCCTGAAGCGAGGAGGCATCTTGCCTAGCCGGCAGGCTTTCACCCTCCTAGGGTGACACAGATCGCACCCCTGAGACTCGCGAGGTCCTCGCTCGGACCCCAAGAGACGCCCTCTGCTCCTCCCCGCCCCAGAAGGTCCCCATCTCCTCTTCCTCTGAGGCTCTGCACCTCCCAGCCTGGCGGGCGCTTCCCAAGGGGGGCGGGAGCGTGGGCGTTCTGGGCGGCCGGCTCCAGCGACCCGGTCTTTCAGTCGTGCCGACACACACAGTTCGAGCCCTGCTCCACCCTGGCGCGGCGGTCACGGTGGGCTAAGACGGCAGCCACTGCAGGATGGAGGCGACAGTCTGATGCTGAGAAGCTGGAACTGAACGGCCCACGACCTCACGCGTGGAAGTCCCAGGCAGGGCTGCCATCTCCGCCCGCGGGCGGTCTGCCCTCACTCGGGGCGGGGCAGGGACCTGCTTGGCGCGGCCCCAGGACCCGGTGGTGTTGCTGCCCGCGCCTCGGGGCGAGCGCTTCCACCCGCCGGCAGGCGTCGCCCCTCCTCCGCGCCGTGTCTGGGCCCCGCAGGAGCCGAGCGGCCCCAGAGCTGGAGCCAGCGCTCGCCGTCCAGGTCCAGGGCGCCTCGCTGTCGCCGACGCCGGGCCGGGATGGCCTCGCTCACAGCTCATGGTAAGGGTCCAGCTGCAGGCCGCGGGGGGCCGAACCCTTAGCGCTTTCTAAGCACCCGGGGAAACTTTGGGGGTCGCGTCCCTGGGAGGATCTGGAGAGCGGGGAGCCCCAGGCAGCGCGCTCCAGGGGGCTGGAGGAGGCAGTTGGTGACTAGAAAGGAAAGGGAAGGGGACGTTTTCTGGGGACTCCTGGGATCCCAACGCCTGAAGGGTGTGTGTGTGTGTGTGTGTGTGTGTGTGTGCGCGCGCGCGCGTTGAGCTTTGCGACCCCATCAAGTCGCACTCGGTGCGACTCCTCGGGGGCAGGAAGCAGATGCCCAGGGCTGAACGTGCAAGGCTCGCAGCTGGAGGTGCGCTTGCAGCGGCGCTCGTTTTGTCCCTGACTGACCTTGGGCAAGTTATTTAAACTTTTCTGCTCCTGCACCAGCCATCTGTAAAGGGAAGACGCAAACATCTCTTTCTGACAGATGCTGTGGAGTTAGAACCAGATGCACCGAAATATGTTTCTCATGTAAAAGGGGAAATCGGTTTGGAAATAAAAGTTCGATGACTGTTGGAGGCATCATTGCCACACCCGAATTTTTGATTGAAGAGTATTTGTGTGTGTGTGTGTGTGTGTGTGTGTGTGTGTGTGTGCTGTGTACACACCCGTGTGTGGCGTTGCACAGCCCTGAAGGAGGCTCAGTCAGAGTCCCAGCGAGGCTTCTTATCAATATTCTGCTTCCGGAAAGAGCATTTCTTTCAGTCCTTTATCAGACATTCCGCTGCGATTCTGTTATAGGCAGCAGGAACTCTAGCGGCCCAACCGCCCTGCCTCCCCCCTTGCTGGTGATCAGCAGTGACGACGTCTAGATTTGGAGTTTGGAAAGGAAGGCTGTGGGCAGCGTGGGGTCGCTCCGGGGACCGTGGATCCTGGGCTTGTGGACCAGCCAGGAGGGTCGTGTCCCTAGGAGGGCGATGTCCTCAGCTGCGGTTCCCAAGGTTGAAGAGGTTGATGTCTCTCACTCAGTCTTTCTCCGGGCTTAACCTGTCTAAAATGATTATTTGCACAGCTCAGAAGGGCAACGGATGCTTGCGGACTCTGCAATGAGCAGGCTCCAACTTGCCTATCGGCGGCACAGCCGAGTTCGTTGCTTTCTTTTTTCCGTTCTTGCGCACACATCTTTGAGACTCAATGTTTCTGCGCTCCAGTCACCACCTAGGAGTCACTCAGCATTCTGACAGTATCTCGAGGCACGTTATTATCGGGAAAAGCTATTTTTACATCTTTTCCTCTCTAAATTGGGACTTATTTTACACATCAATTTAGAGGATGCTTTATGGATAGTGTCGGGAATAGGTTGACATAATAGTCAATCCAACAAATTTGTAGAAGCTTTAGAAGCTTAAATGGATACCCAGGTGGAGAAAATTAAGTCAAAATAAGTGAAATTATTTTGAAAACTGGCATATTCAGTCTTGAAAGGAAAAAGCAGCTGATACTTTTTGTTGTTGTTAGTGGTGTGACTCAGAAGTGACAAGTTTAGTCCTTGGGGTTTCCAACTTAGTGAACAAGTTAAGGAGAAATAAGTTGGAGGCCATTCAATGGCTCTTTCAAGCACTTTTGCCATATTCTTTACCCACTACTGTTGTGGAGACCATGAGCTGCTCAGATTTAGGCAGGGCTCAGGAACCCCAAAATCCTTTCTCTGACAGCAGAACTGCTTTGAACTTTCTTTTATCTCTGCCAGACTCAGGAATAGATAGCACGATGAGGGGGACCTAAAATTTTTTTTTGGGGGGGGCCTGGAATTTGCAGTTTTCAGTCTTCATACTCACTGGACTGATTGAAGAGACAGTTTAGTCCCATCTCTAGCACAGCGCTGTGAAGAGAGCCCACAGCTCTGCTGTGGAGAGTGTGTGAGAGGCTCCCAAGGAGAGAGCAACTTGGCTTCTCTGCATTTCAGCAGCAGCAGCAGCAGCAGTAGCAGCTTCCCATAAGCCTCATTCCCTTTCCTTCCCATACACATTTTTTATCCTGTGTTGGAGCTTGTTCTCTCTCTATTTTAGCATATAGTTTTTTTTTAACTTTTAGTCTGCTGTGTAGACTCATACATCCTAGAAATAGAAAATTAAATTAGGGCAACAGATAATGATCATACATCCTCTACTGTGTTCAATGAATGGTGTGGTTTGGGGAATGCTGGAGTTTTAAAGTCTCAGTGCTCTATGTTCACCCCTGACATTTCTTTCCTTATCCTTTGTATGGTTTGGGATCTTGACTGTTTTTAGCTCATTGCATAAGCACGTGTGCCACTCAGCCCATCAGTGACAGTGGCTGGGACTTAGCTGTGTATAAGAAAGCACAGGTGACATTTCCCAGACAGAACCAGGGGAGCCTTGTCGTTTGATCTGCAGGCCTGGTACCCAACTGTCAGCTTAACAAGAAGTTTGAACTGCTGATAAAGCATAGCGTGGCTACTTCAGACTGGGAAATTCTCTCTGGGGGAGCTGGAGGGCCAGAGAGCTCAATGAAGCAATGGAACTTGCTTTCCTTTACCTGGGGAAAGAGGATTCCTGGTAAGAGGAGAGCAGTATGTGCAAGGGCCCTGGGGCAGGAGCAAGCTCACCACATTCAAGGCTAGCTAGGCTAGTGTGGCTAGCACAGAGCCAGCCAGTAAAGACCAAGAACAGATGACTACAGCATAGGTTATTGTAGCTGTGCAGCCTGCCTGCATTTTACTCTTCCCACTCAAGTGGCTAGCTACTTCACTGTGGATTCCTCCTTCTGCTGAGCGGGGCCAGGGAAGTAGTTCAGCAGCACAGTGCCTGCCTGGCAAGTGCAAGGCCCTGAGTTCGATTCCCAGTATCTTCTTCTGCTGAGAGTTTATGCTTGCTGGGTTCCGTCCTTAGGCTTCTTACACCCTCACTCTCAGCTGTTTAGACAGTGTGGGGTGGATCTCTGTCTCCTAGTGTGTGGCTACAGTAGGGCAGCCCAGGTTTCTGAGTTGTAAGTAGGAACTTGGACATGAAGAATCATAATGGCATCTATTGTGGTTTTCTTTCTTTCTTTCTTTCTTTCTTTCTTTCTTTCTTTCTTTCTTTCTCTCTCTCTTTCTTTCTGTTTTTATTTATTTATTTTATTTTTTGGCTTTTTTTGAGACAGGGTCTCACTATGCAGTTCAGGCTGGCCTTGAGCTCACTTTTGTAGCCCAGGCTGGTCTTGAACTCGCACTGATCCTCCTGCCTCAGTCTTCCAAGTGCTGGGATTACAGGCATGCGCCACCATGCCCGGCTTATTTCTGTTTTTATACTGGGGATCAAACTCAGGACCTTGAGCTTGCCAGGCAAACACTTATGCCACTGAGCTATCTCCCTGGCTCTGCATGGCAACTATTGTGAATGGGCTCAGTGAGTGCTCCTGCAGCTTTTGAGAAGCTGGCCCCATTGAGCCCCAGGTTCATTTGAAGAAAATGAGGCATCAATGGGTTAAGGTGCTTGGCTACCTCACAAAGTGAATGGACAGCCCAAAATTGGATGTGTACTGTTTGGTTCTAAAACCTAAAACTAGGGCACCTGCGAAAAGGAAGCAAGATGACTTGATGCTGCTGGAGGTGTCTCAGTCACTTCCTCAGTGCTGGGGCAAAATGCCCAAAACCCAAAAGTTAAAGGGGAAAGCTTTACTGTGGTTCACAGTTCGCAGAGATTTCGATCCAAGCAGGGTGGCATGGCTGAGGGGGATGGCAGGACACAGCTGTTCACAGCACGGTGGGCAAGAAGCAGGGTGATGGGACAGGGGAGGACACACACCCTTCCATCCTTCCCAGTCACACCCGGGGCCCACATCCTTGCTCGAGGCTCCTCCTCTGCAGGGCATGTTCAGCTGCCAACTCCCCACTGGACCATTCAGCGGTGAGGGTCACACCCTGATCCTGCCCCTGCCCCAAGCTCCTCCTGTGAGGGGCCTTGGTGGGACATGTAGGCAGACATCACAGCAGGGGAGAGTGGGGACTTCCAGGAGGAAGCCTGGCTTGATCCAAGGCTGGAAGGCAGGGGGCAACCAGGTCAGCCTGCCTGCTGGAAGGGGTACAGGAGAGCAGAAAGTGGGAGCTGAGTCTAACAGTGGAGGAGCACAGGATTCGGAGCAAAGGGGAAGAGTGGAGAGTCCAGCGCCTACTTTTCCCTTTGTTGACTTCATCTTTCTTCAGAGGACACCCACAGAGAAATTGCCGTCTCACCACTGCTTTCTTTCTGGTCTACGCAGCTGTCTGTTAGACTTTCCTATCTGTATGCCTTGCGAACATCTCAAACGGAAGGTTTCCCAAACAAAATTCCCATCATCCTTTTCCATACATGCTTCCTATAAATTCTCCTCAACTATTGAGCTCCAGCTATACCCTAGCCTTGGCTGGAACCCAGGGTTTTCTCTGTGGACAGTGGAGTCCGCTGAGGTGATAGGGTCCTAAGTGGAGAATTAGAATGCAGTACATTAGTGGTGGTGTTGCCAAAGGATGGGCTGAGAATAGTTTCTTGGAGAAGGAAGGCCAGCTAGGGAGTGCGACCAGCATGAACACAGAAGGGTGGATATCTTGGGTCACACAGGGGTGCCACTGGCGGCATGGTCTTGGTGGAGGATGACCGAGACACACAGATGGCTGGAGAGGCTGTCAGGGAACAGAGTGCTCTGTCCACACCCAGACCACGATGCTGGGAGTCCTTGTCTGGCCATTGCTTCCTAGCATGTAACCATAGTGTGTGGGGTGAATTCATGGACCTCCTTGCTACTTTTTTTTTTTTTTAACTTGTAAAACTGGGTCACTCTGAGGTTTAGTTGCAACAGCAGATGATATGAGTGGTGCCTAGGAAGTACAGTTGTCCCAGGGTATCCAGGAGGTGCCAAGCCAGGGACCCCAGCAGATGCAGTATCCATGGACACACAAGTCCCTTGGATAAAGGGCACTATATCTGCATAGAACCTACACAGGTCCAACCATATATTTTAAATCATCCCTGCATAGTTGCTATTCCGTTTGGGCAACTGCAACAAGAAAAATTTCTGTCCAGGTTCAGTAAGACAGTTTTCTTTGAATGTTTTGTGTCTTCTGCTTACTACACGTCCTTCCCTCTGGACGTAGGGCCTGGCCGCTGAACTCTGAGGATCAGCTTGTACCATCAGCTGCCTCTTCCGGCCAGCAGACCCAGACGCCTCCCTAATGCCCTTGAGTGCTGGTTCCCCCCTCTCTCATCCAGGCCACTGTCATTGCTCAACCTGACTGCAGGGGCAGTCTTCCCTCTGCTCTTGTTGTTGAATTCTTTGGTCCTCATTGCAAATCTGCGCCTGTAATCTCCCTGCATAAAACTGGCAGACTCAGAAACACACTTTGCCTTTCCTGGGTCAAGCACGGTTTTTGTCTCACTTTGGGCTTCTCTGGGAACTTCTCAGGGGGAGCGTTCCCCCTGGTGGCTTCCCGTTTTTTTTTTTTTTTTTTTTTTTACTGAAGTGAGTGGATCTTGAGATTCCAGAGGACAAGGACTGTCTTCTTTTGTTCCTGAAGCCTAGTGCAGTGTCCGGCACACAGTGAGCCACCAGTGCTGGGCTGTCTGATGGGCTGAAGGACTAAGGGGCGGGGGCAGCACCTTGCATACCTTGTTTTTATCCCCCATTCATAAAGAGATTCCAGTGTGCGATGCTGCCCAGATTGACCTTGAACTCTTAGGCTCAAGAGATCCTCCTGTTTCAGCTTGCTCGGTCGCTGAGATTACAGACATGGGCCACAGTGCCTGGCCTCATGCTCGTGTTTTAAGATTCTGCTTTTCCTCTTCATATTTTCCTTGTGCAACTTACATGCTTCAGCCAAGAAGAACAGGCATATGTGTTCACCCTGCGTGGAGAGCGAGATGCGCACACAGTCCCCAGCGGGGACTCCGACTTTGCCGTCAGATAGAGCCCCGAGCTCTCCCACGACGACTTCCCTTGCCTTTGTCCCCTTCCATCACTGCGTGCTTGCTATGCTGAGACCCGGATGGTCATGGTCCATGTCGATCCGGCGCCTTTTCATTAAGAAGCTGCTCAAAGCAGCCACAAGATTATTATCTGACTTTCAACCCTTCACATTATGGAAGTTTCTGGGGTAGAATTAGGTGGTCAGAACTCTTCTTCCTCTTCTTTCTCCTCTCCTCTCCCTCACAGTCTCTAGCCCCCTTTCCTCCTCCTACCCTTCCTGTACCTCCTTTTCCTTCTCCCAATCCCATCTGAAGGAGCCCAACCTCAACCCAGTTTTTACCCAAAAGTCCCACCCCAAATGTCATTCATGCAAGAGCTGATAAAAAGCACATTGCATGTTTAAATTAAAAAAAAAATTACAGTGAAAACACATTACCATTAACCTTCCTCAAAATAGTCCTCCTTTCTTCAGAAATACTTATCCATCACTCGGAGTGTGTTCAGAGGGGCAAGGGTATTTAAGAGACAGGGAGCAGGATATTTTGACAGGGATTAATGGCAACACATCTTTAGTATAATGAAATTTTAAGAATGTCAACATCCACTGTATTCTTTGATCAGGCCTCATAGAGAGGGTTAGGGCTCCAACCTGTGATTTTGGGGAGGGCAAGAACATTAGGCCTATGGCCAGTGGCGATACGGATTTGAATTCAAGACTACAGACCCAGATAAAATAGTCCACAGCCCTCAACGAAGTCTTTAGAATAGTGTGGCCTAGGCTGTGTGAGCACTTGCTGTATTTTAGACACTCTTGTTGGTTTTTGGAAGTAAAAAAGCCAACTGCCTGTTTAGAGAATCTCTGTAATCATAGGGCATGACCTTTACTCTCTGAGGAAAATGAAAGGGGAAAGTGTGAGTTCTGACCCTGAAGAATCAATTAGGTGCAAGGAGGAAGGGAGAGGAGAGGGTAGGGGTGGGGAAGGGAGAGGAGAGGAGAAGAGAAGAGAGGAGGGGAGGGGAGAGGAGGG